>JAQFYC010005013.1:0-15474 GCA_034694165.1 Tomocerus mixtus | reverse complement strand
GGAAGCCAAATATGAAATATGATTGATTAATTAAATAATTACGTCATTTTATCAATCCAAAATGGCTGTACTGCAATGTATAACTGCATATACGCCCGAAGGAACATCATCGAATACATACATCCAAATTTTGAAAAGGTATCGAAAATTCCAAAAAGTAATATTACACTCGGCGTTAAATGAATCTTTGGAAGAAGTGAGGTTATGTAGCATTTGCTGGAAAATGCCATGATATACATTACAATTAAAACACTATGTCCACCAACAAAAAATGTTGCGTACAGAATCATTGTATATTCCAAAATTTTAGGCGACGTCCACCTAAAAGTATTATTGGTTGGTGCTATGCTTCCTTCTACAATGCAAATATAATTTCAAAATTAGTACAATGTAGTAATGCTAAACAAATAGTAATAAATAAATACATTGGTTTACTTACCCTGTAGTTTAGAATCCATTTTTTTAAATATTTTAAAGATTGTGAGAAAATCTTTTCTTTTTGTGAAAATATTGTAATAGGAGATTGATCCCCACACATAACATATTTCGAATAATAAAAGTAGTGATAGCTGAGAATAATTACGGACACTCTTTTTAAGCTCAATTACAAGCTGCACACTGACGAAAATTAAGTAAATATAACAACTAAGTCCACACAATCTCCACAAAACACTTTGGATCCAAGAAACTTTAAGTGAAACAGTTAGGGATTCATTATCCCATGAAAATGGCGATACTGCAAGATACTGTCCGATCTTTGTAAATAGTCTAAAGTATTTTAGCGTGTTTTTGGTAAGCATCTTAATTATATTTTGGGAAAATCAAGTCCTGATCTACATAGGTAATTCACATTTCAAAATAAGCCTTTGAGAAAATACCTCGGTGTATTATTCTTAAAGAAAGCATAATAAAATTAATTGAGATAAATACATATTCCCCGGGTGTTTGTTCTAAAATAGGGTTGCTTAAATGTCATGACATTCACCGAATATAAATATTACTTATTCAACCAACGTGATAATCACAGATGCCTCAGATTACAAGGTAAAGCCGTAACGTGGACAATATTTACTGTTAACAATAAGATATTAGCTTGTCATATCAGATGAAATAAATATACTTGATGTCATACTCACATTGATTAACTACTCTAATATATCTATAAATATTTTTAAGACATGGTTGAAACACTTATGCATTTATTATTTTCCAAGTAAACCACCGATTTCGTACATTATGGAGTTGTTCGTGAAGGTTAAGGTAGCATCCTTACCTATATTATATAACATGTCTCAAAACAACTGAATAAGAATTTGTCAGTCTGTGATAAGCACATAATTACAATTTCAGAGCCACTACAATTATTTAGTCAAATCGATACAAAGAACAAATAAACCATTGCAAATGCGTATATAAATAATAATTTGTCGGTGCAAAACAATAGGAATGTCACATTGCCCCACGTGGTACATTATATTTTTAGTTGAATCTTACATTGCCCCAATAAGATGGGGCATTGTGGGAAAGTATAATTTATCCTTGCATTGAAATCCTTAACATAATCCAAAAAGGTATATGAAAACAGAATTCAAAAAAGTTGAACCCTTCAAAAGTTGTTGCCCCTAAACTGACATCGGAGGAACATCGGACAAATCCGCCGGCAAGCTATTCCTATGCCTAAAGAAAGTTTTTATTGTCGTATTATTGGGAAAAACTTTAACTTTATATTTATATAATGCTGTATTGCAAACAAAGTTATCATATTAAGAGAAGTATTTTAATGTATTTTTGTAAGTATTATTAGTTATATATTAATATTTTAAGAAAGTGAATTATTGACCCATATATTTAGCTTAGTTTTTAGGCTTATTACTAAAATTAATAAGGCTATAACTATAGACGGTTTTCCGACAATTTTCTTTGATTTTATTGTTTACTTGAACGGTTTGGCATTCGTCAGTCGTAATTACACAGCACATGCAGAGCAAAATTGCTAGTTACAGATATTTATAATTAACAGTAAGTCTTCATAAGAAACATATTTGTCATTACTACTTTATCGACAGTAAATTGACACGCGAACACTCCTCAATGGTTAATATATTGAAATAGTAATTAATTGCCTATTAATACACCTTATCTGAAATTAAAACTCAAAATGCTTAATTTACTCAATGAATATCCAATGAATAATAAACGTAGTAAAACTGAATAAGGAGAATTATAAGATTCAAATTACAAATTCTACTACAGTGCTGGAATCTACGCTATAAATTCACAATATATTGTATAAAATGGTGTACATAGATATATAAAATTATTGAATAAAAGGTGGAAACGCTATCAACATACTTGATACTGAATTTGAAATCGAAATATAATAAACGAAGAGATATAAATATTTCGCCACTCTGAGAATTCCCAAACGTACTCCAAACGGTTGTATACTTTTTACTTCCTTTCGGAAAACAGTATTCTTAACGTATTTACATTTTAAAGATATAATATACAATAATGAATTTTCATAGACTTGAGCTGATTGGTAGAAAGTTATAGTTGCGCCAATAAGGCAACCGAGGCTACACAATGGAAATATAACGTAGGCTGCTAACGGAACAAGATGGTAAAATCGTATTGATCCAAATAAAGAAAACATCATTAACATAGCGAAAGTAGTATATTGGTAGGACACGTAGCCGCTGGTAATACTTTCGTTGAAATTGATATTTAAAATAGCAATCTTCCGAAACATTGAGATCATAACTACAGAATTCTGGTGCTTTCTTAAACCAACATAAATTATAACAATTTATAGTAAATTAATTAATTAAGATATAAAGACATATAATGAAGACGTACGAAATAGCAAAATATTCAGATAGTTAATTACGTTTTAAAAATAAGTTTTAGTTAAGAATATAATTTGCTGTAATTACCTCATCAAACTTAGATAGTAGGATGGTACCGCAATGTATATTTGGAGATACGTCCCAAGATACACCAGCGAATAGACTAGGGAAAACTTTGTAGAAATTTCAAATGGAGCGAATAGTAATATTGTTACAACATTTTGATAATGTGTTGGCAGTAGTGAAAAGAAGAAAATTTTACTGGAATATGTTATTAAAAACGTTACCAGTAAAGTTACGTTAATAAGAACCAACATATTAAGATACAGGAGTAAGGTGTATTCCAATATTATTGCCAATGTCCACTTAGAATTGGTCGTGCTTGGTATTCCCACTAGAAATACAATAAAATGGGAGAAAATTACAAAATAAAAAAAAACCAGAATAATTTATTTGAAAAATGATATAAATATTGTTCCACACTTTGTAATACTTTATCGGATTTCACAAGCGTATTAAAAAATGCAGCAATTTCCTCTCCCTTGGTAAAGAAATTGTAGTAAGCAACGGCACTCCAGATATAACCCAACCCATATATTACCACCAATGATATTTCTGCGTAATTCGTTGATCCTTTATTAATTTCAATAAAAAGTCGGCCAGTTAAGAAAATTGAGTAAATGTAGGCGATAATTCCACAGTATCTCCAATGAATCCTTTGAAAACGATTTTGATTTAAAGACATCGTTCGAGTTGTGTTGTCCCATGATAAGGGCGATACAGCAAAGTATTGACCTAATTTAATAAATACTTCAAAATATTTTATTGTTTTCTTGGTCAACATTTTTAATATTTTGCTACGTTAAGTCGCCACAGACCTATTATCTACCTTATTCTTTCGTTGCCGAATGGGAAATATGACATTATTGATTGTTCCCAAGGTTGGATGTCAATTAAATTACAGCAATGGAATTTTTATTATTCATAGACGAACTGTGTAATCATTACCTTCCTTTCCATTTCAAGAAAATGCTGAGAAGTTATTTTTAGCTTTCTTGGTTCCATGTAATGTAAATCAGTGGTAGAACTTAATTATGCAGCAAAACTATTTGTCATTCGCACTATGCTATTTTATCGTTAGAAATTATAAATGAGCAACCTATATTCATATTATGAATATAGGCGCATTTGTCATGTCATAAATTAACAATTGTGACAGAAATAAAAATTATAGAAGTGGTAAACTATATGCCCGCTGTTAAAATTCATAATTTTTCTGTTTCCCTTTCCTACACATCTATTCCCGCTTTCTATAATTTCTGACTCGGGGAATGTACCAGTAGAAGTAATATAAATTATGTTGCTAAAAACAAAATATAAATCAACGGTTATCTAAATATGAACGTGTAGAATGAATTCCCCGTTGTCCAGTATGTCCAATGTCGTGAAGGCAAACCATGAAGAAAGCTATACTTATTTATTTATTTATACTATATACAATGGAGAATACACGTAAAGTATTTAACATTGGCTAGAAAATCAATCTACATAGCAAAATATCCTTTGGGATTAAAAAGAGAACAGACAAGCAGAATATTATCACACTAAACACCAAAAATGCAAAAAAAAAATTGGAAATCTAATCAGTTCTTAAAATTGAATAGCTTTTCATTGGCTTGTTAAAAGTAGATTGACAAGACAAGTGGTCATCCCATGATAGAAGTCAAATATTCTTTCAAACTTTACCGCCCATATTGGCCCCACTTTGACCCCATATCCTCTCATTGATTTTAGCCTTCTTTTGGCTACTTTAGGATTTTCTGAAAACTTGGATTTCATTCCGATTAACATTGCAGTTGAATTTTTCATAATTGTGGCAAATGCAATTAGAAATATAGACAGAGGCACAAGGGATACTCCCAGTAGAATGAAAAACATTAAGTAAGTTTCAATTGTTACAATATTGTACAAAAGGATGGAGCAATACATTGCAACTACTGCTGCCGCAGCTAATATTACTAAGGTTCCAGGAACATAAACATAAATTGAACTGTCATTGAAAAGTATATTCATAATACTCAATCGTTTGTACATTTCTATTTGTCTTTCCAGAGTTTGTCCAGCCAACCTAAAAACAATTACTGGTAATTACAATATAATGCTTTACTTATTTATGTAGATATTATATAATGCGTATTAAAAATATTAACCGAATTTGCTGTTGGAAATTATAGTCTCGAAAGCCATTGATTGTTAAATATGCGTACATTATCACAAGAGCATATACAGATACGAGATCAGTTATTGTTTGCACTGTTAAGATTACAAAATTTGCCAAACTGTTAATCAGTTCACGTTCAAAAATAAAAATATCGTTTCTGACCAAATTCATTAAGATTAAAACGGCTGAACATGACTGGTAGTTTAAGGGAAAGAAAAATGTTCCAATCAAATATTCCAGTTTACTCCCATTTTGGTCTTCTGTTGCGTCGCAACCTTCGCTCTCTGAAATTGATAAATAACGACGATAATTTACATCAATAAATAACGGTTATTTTTAATATTTCTTGTGGAATAAATGGAATATATCCTTGAAAGAGTTATTTCCTTATTTATTTCATTCTTTTCAACTATAATTTAATTTTTCAGCTTTTTTCAAAAACTTTTTCCTGATGAATGACCAAGGATTAACTTCTCTTTTAAGAAAAATTCATTGAAGTTAAATGGAGTAAATGAAAAGAATGAAGTAAAACAGGGCGAAATGAAAATTAATATTAATTGCATTTATTTTGCTTTAAAACGGAAATGCCTGGCTGCAATTTATGTAACTTTTCCTCAACGTATTTGCTTGAGTATTTATTTTTTTCCTATATATTTCTCCTGCCATGTCTGCCAATTACACTAATATATGACCTGACATAGGTTGAAAATATTACAATTATAAAAGTTTTGTAATAGTAAATCTTACTTTTTTCAAATAATAAATTACCCTGGACACACGTAAATGTGTTCGCAATTTCATCCGCCTTCATATGTAGATTCAGTAATGAAATGAAAAACATACAATGTGCTATCAAATGAAGAAATAATACCAATGCATTCTGTTCAATTTGAAATGCATTGCTCAGTTCCGATTTAAAATGCAATGCTGAAGAAATGAGAAACGCAAGATTAGCAATTATGCCTAGCTTAAGAATTTTCCTGTTATCTGAAACCAAATATTTTTCAATTGAATGATTCCAATAGAACGGCAAAATTCCAACACGATGTCCAATATTAATGTAAACTCTGAACCATTTAAAATTGTTTTTACACGATTTTAAACGAAATTCTTTTGGAAAAACGATATTTTCCCAATATTTTACTTTTAAAAGTATAAAAGTTATAATCCAGTTGTTAAACATCTTTTAGCTTTCTCGGCTACAGATAGTGTGGCGCCTTACTTACTACTGGAACTAATGTATTTGGCGAGAATGAAACAGTTTCACGATATCCAATAGTGCAATTTCGTGGTTGTTAAATATTATTTATATCCGCGATCATTTTGTAATTGACTTAAATACCAATAACTGCAATTTTAGCCGTAGCCTTCATACAATTTTTTGTTGTTAAAACAATCTAATTTTAGTCTTCTCTACTGCTAACCACGCTCACGCTGTATGTAAATTGCACGCTGTCATTTAATTGGACCAGTTTGTGTATTTTGTAATGATTTTAAAGTTTATTTGCTTTGCTCATAATGTTTCATAATTTACGATGGAAATGACGCAAGTTTGCTTAAATAAGGTTAGTCATTTTACTTTAACAAATTATCACGTTATTTATATCTAGAATTATAGCAATGTGGATTAATATTATATTTTCCAATTGGCGATTATTTGGTTAAACATAGGCAAGTGTGCACAGTGTACACATTCTGTATTTAATTTGCGAAAACAATTTGTGCATAGCTAAACAAATATACAGTAAAATTAATTATATTGTGGTTTTAAATACGTAATAATTACACAATTACTATTTAATAGTTTACAGAAGCAAAACACACTGTAGATATATATCTGTTCTTTTTTGTGAGGACATGCTCCCATACGATAAAAATACTAAATTACACTAATTCCACAAAAGATTTGTTGATATTATATTTTACATAACTGCATAAAAAGTATACATACACTAAAGAAAAATGAAACATCTAATCGTGTGCAATGCCATTACGATTACTCTAAGTTGTACACTATTTTATTATTTAATTGAGGCATGCAAATATTCCATGTAAAAAAGAATCGTCAAAAAAGAACGGCGGTTGATACGCATTATTGATACACTTCAATTTTAGGTTAAATAAATATTTTTAGGATAACATCTCTAAATCATTTAACTGACCGGTTTTAATTTCGGATAAAAATATAAATGTAATATAAACTTAAAAAGGGATGCTAATTTAAAGGAAAGGCAATTAGCAGTGACATAGTGTAAGTAGAAATTGATAAGTAAAACGTAAAAAGATATAAATATTTGGCAGCCCTCAGAAGTCCTAGGCGTACTCCAAATGGTCGTAAGCTTTTCACTTCTCTTATAATAATTACATTCTTTGTGTACTGAGACTTTAAGGAGATTATGCAGAGTAAAGATTTTTCATAGATTTGAGCAGATTGGTATAGAATTATTGTTGCTGCGATAGATGCACCGTATATTCCCATTGGAAATATTATATAAGATGCAATTGGCATGCGTCCATATAATCGAATAGATATAAACAGGCAAAACGTTAATAAAATTCCAAACATTGTAAATTTGTAGGAGACATATCCACCGCTCATACTTTTGTTGAAATTTATATTTAAAATATTAAATTTTCGAAACAAGGAAATAATTTTTGCAGAGTTTGTTTGATTTCTATACATAGTAAATAAAACTTGTTAATTGTAATGTAAACAAATTGAAATGAAATTATTAGAAATAATTTTATAATAATATTTACCTCATATAGTCAATCCAATATGTAGGTACGGCAATATACATTTGGATGAATGTCCCAAGGTACATCATTTGGAATAGGTAAAATAGCTTTGAAAACGCCTCAAATACAACAAAAAGTAATAAAATCTCGGTTGTTTGCCAATTTGGTGGTAGAAGCGATGACACGTATGTTTTATTGGTATGTGTCATCACAAATACAAACATCATAACTAAATTAAACGCAAAAAACATCACAACGTAGAAAAAGATTGTCAATTCCAATATTTTTGATGCTGTCCACTTCGAAGTCGGTGGTGTCACCTTTTCTGACACTAAAGAAGAATAAAATTATATAGATTGATATAATATTTATATTTATTATAATTTATTAATTTATTTTGATATTATAAAAAAAGTACAGGGTCCGTGCTAAGATTGATTAAAATATTACATAAATATATTAACTTAACAAATACTTATACATTTAAAATAATACTTTGCAACGTGGCGTCAATGTTTGTTAACGCTGCGAAAAATGTTGCCATATCTTTTTTCCTTGTGTAAATACAGTAGAAGGCAACGCAATTCCAAATATATCCGAGCCCAAACAATGCCATTAACGATAATTCAGAATAATTTCGAGAACCTCTTTTAATCTCCAAAATTAGTGTTCCATTAACGTAGACACAATAAAACACGGTGACAATCCCCCAAAACTTCCAGAGGATATTCTGCACTCTTTTCTCTTCTAGCAGTATTGTTGAAACTGTATTGTCCCATGAAAATGGCGAGACTGCAAAAAACGCCCCAGCTTTCGTAAATATTCCGAAGTATTTCAACGTGTCTTTGGTCAGCATTTTGTAGGAAGTTGGTTTGTGGGTAACATCATGGAGAACTGGAGTATGGCAGTAGAAAAGTGACAATGGCGGTGAGATTTGTGGGTGTGCTTGGAATGTCAATTAGTAAATACCAACGTCACTCATTGTGACAACAATTTTTGAGAGGCAGACTTTGGTGCATGGCATTACGTATATAATTAGTAATTAATGCCTGTGTTATTAATGTGTCACGGTGTTCTTTTTTCCTATTTTTTGGCGGCACACCTGCCAATTAAAAATAATTTGTAGGAAAAGTTAGCCAAGTATAGGGTTTTATGTAATTCATATAAATGTATTTATTTCTTGTTTTATTGATTGTTAAGAGAAGACTGACGAGACGGGTTCCTTAATAGATTAATTAACTCCTTAATAGAAGATACCAACATTTTATGGTTGTCGATTTTAAGACTTTCAGAAAAACTGAATTACATTTGGAGTAGAGTTGCATTTGTATTTTTCAAACTTATAGCACGCTTTCAAGCTGATAGGTTCCAGGAATACAAATATAGATAGACGGAACTGGCATTGAATGTAGATCTATTCATCATCAAAATGTCAAAAAGCTAACTAAATTAAACGTTATGTTAAGCTAAATTATATTTTTGAAAAGGTTTTAGTAAGTTAGTGTCTTCTTGAGGGAAAGTAATTTATAGGAAACACTACTGTCCAATATTTTAAAAAACGCGTTTGTTATCAAAATGTAAAATTTTTATGCTGCAGTTAAAATTTGTATGTAGTCTTGATGTCAGTTGACTGATATACAAGCGTACATTACTACTACTGCATAAGAGGAAACTATACGTCTACCGTGAGCTGTACGATTATTAGTAGTAGCATAAATATTGGCAAAAAGGTTGATTTTGTCACATTGACAAATAAGTATATCTCTTCTGGCTAAGGCGCGACAATTTCCCTCCGCCACAATTCCCCTCGTGCGACAATTCCCCTCCACGACAATTCCCCTCCGCCACATCAAAAATTAATTAATAATAAATAATTAGTAATAAATAAAATTAATTAATTTATATAGATAACCGTATATAAAATCTATGTTTATATATGTTTATGTGTATCTGATACTGATGTGGTACATGTGCTTACATTTTCATCATATTTAAATTAGCTAAAGGTGTTTTTGATCTGTGTGTGATAATTGTATTTATTGTTATTATTTACGTAAAATGTATACCTGTGTCTGTTTATGATTTGTCCCTGTATCTACGACATACATACATAAGATATTTTACATACTTACTTTTTATACCTTTCAAAAACACCTTTAGCTAATTTAAATATGATGAAAATGTAAGCACATATGTTCCACATCAGTATCAGAGACACATAAAATATAAGCATATATTTTTATAGGCGGTTATCTATATAAATAAATAAATTTTATTTATTATTAATTATTTATTAGTATTAATTAATTTTTGATGTGGCGGAGGGGAATTGTCGCGGAGCGTAATTGTCGCGCGAGGTGAATTGTCGCGGAGGGGAATTGTTGCGGAATCCTAATTTACAATTGTACCACCTGCTTCTTGAAAGCATAATGGTATGAAAATCCTAACAACCAAAATTTCCAGCTTAATCCGGTTTCTTTTTTGAGCTTTGCACTTCACTCTGATTCATAATGCAAAAAATTATTCATGCTAAAAATCTCTAATACTTTAAAGAAACAGACAATTTTATTGGTGAAACAAGTAAGGAACGCAATATTAATAAGTGGACCATTAACAGAACAACTACTTGGCAGTTTTTGAGACTCCTTAACATAATCCAAAAGCTTGTATACTTTTACCATCGTCTTTGATGTATAATTTCCTTATGGGATTGTACTATGTAAAATAGAGGTATATAAAGGAAATTTTGTAGTAATCGTAAGTAAAATGTGTACTTTTAAAATAATACCTAGGAAAATTTTGAGCTGTGGGGAAATTGTCCCACAAACCAAAAGAAAATGCTAAAAATAATTTGAAGGAAAAGCTATCAACAGCGAGGATACTGCATTGGAAATAGTAATATAGTACGCAAATAGATTTACATATTTTGCCACTTTTACTAATCCTAATCTTATTCCAAAAGGATGCAGACTTTGTAAGTTTTTGCGAAGAATATTATGTTGGGTATATTTGCATTTCAGGGGTTCACAGAATAATAAAGATTTTTCGTAGACTTGTGCAGACTGATACAAAATTATAGTAGAACCGATAATGCAACCAAGACCACATAATGGAAATATAAGATAGCATGCCACAGGAACACGGCGGTACAGCCGAATTGATCCAAATAGAGAAAATACTATTAGCAATGCAAACATCGTAAACTGGAATGCTGCATATCCTCCACTCATGCTTTTATTGAAATTTGCATTTAAAATCATGAATTTCCGAAACATTTCTATCTTCTTTGCAGTGTTAGTCAGCTTTCTAAAAAAATACATTTTAACATAAGTTCCCAATAAAGTGTAAAATAATTCCAAAACATTAATATTTATTTTAATTACCTCATATAATCAAAATAATGTGATGGTACGGCAATGTACATTTGCACATAGGTTCCAAGATACATCATTGAATAGACCACACCAAATTTTGAAAATATTTCAAACGGGGCATATAAAATAATTGTGTAAATATTCTGATAAGCTGGTGGAAGAAGCGAAAAGAAGTAAACGTAACTAAAAGGTGCCAATAAATACATCATCGTTAATATTACGATGAAACTGGCAAAGAAGGTGAGATATAAAATCACTGTGTATTCCAATATTTTTGACAATGTCCATTTAGAAGCTGTAGTGTATAAGGTTACCTCTGAAAAACGTAAAAGTTTTATATAGCTTACATTGTAAAAAAATTAAACACAAATTTTTGGGAAATCAACTGTTCTGCCATACCTTCTAATTTGGAGTCTATTTCAACCAGTGTGTTAAAAAATGTAACAATTTGTTGTTTGTATTTAAAGTAATTGTAATAAGCACCAGCACTCCATGTCACACCCAAAGAAAATAATACAAGTAAAGATATTTCTGCGTAATTCCTTGAGCACGTTTTAATCTCAATAACGAGTCGTGCAAAGAAGTATATTAGGTGTACACCAATGACAACGCCACAGAATTTCCAAGAAATCCTCTGAAACGAGTTTTGTTGTAGGGACATCCTTCCAGTTTTGCTATTCCATGAAAACGGTGACACAGCGGCATATTCCCCTAACTTTGTAAATATTTCAAAGTATTTTATTGTTTTCTTGGTCAACATATTTACAAAGTTTTCCAAGTTCGGGATATCAATTAAATAACTAACAAAACGGAATGATGAAAATTTGCTTTGGTAGATTCTTTCCTAGATGGTGAAATATAAATGATAATTGTCTGGGAGTTTTTAATTCTAATACGAAATTAATGGGATGTTTATAATTCATTAAACCGATCACTTAAGATCGTATACGTGCATTGGTATATTTAAATTAATTGGTTCTGCGTATTGTGCCTATTGCCATACATCAATATTTGCCAGCCCTACCATTTTACTGTCAATCTGTCCAATATGCACCCTGTATTTAGTAAAAAGGCGTAGATGTGTAAATATAGTTACACATTTGACATTATAACAAAGTAGGGTCCGTTGTAATGTGTCCCCAGGTCACTATTATACATTACCATTTCACCATTGTTGTCTGTCATTCAGTCAGTAAATAAGTCCACTCTCTAACTTTCGAACGCGTCAACTTTTTTCAATTCTTTTTTCAGAAATAATAAGAGGAGGCCTAAAGTAACTTTGTCAGTGTCCTGGGACCAAATTGGCCACACCCCCACGGAGTTCTGGTCATTTCTTTGATAAAAACCGATGTCAAGTTATCGTTAAAAATGTGTTGACGTAAGGAATCCAAATATGAATCTCAATTTACCCCATACGCGGGTCAATGTAAGAAGTTGTGGGAAACTAGTATATTAATCATGCCATTGAAACTATTTTCATTAACAAAAAGTAGTTTAGTAAGAAACATTTTATTTTACAGAGTTTGCACGTTTGCACGATTAATTATAATTAGCGTGAAGGTGTGACTGATTTGATTGAAGCTTGTATTTGGTACGCAAATAGAAATTACATGACGATATCGACTGGAAAATTCTTACGTTTTAAACAAGATAAAAAAATATTGTATTGGCTAGCTAAATGCAGTAAAATATTCTGTCATGCTTTAAGGTCTTAATTGAACCGACTTTAATTACGTATATCCGTTAATGGACATCAACGTTCTTCGATTTATTTAATGTTTTTTAGAATGTTTTTTGAATTTGCAGACTTGTAAATAAATGATTATGGAGGCTCACGTAATGAGGAAAAATGAGTTGGATTTATATGGATGGATGGAATTACAAACTATTTCCCATGCGGGCACAACTGGAGAGCGGCTGTTAAAAAGAGAAGATCATTATTAATTCAAAAATTTAAAAGAACCGCAAGTTTGTGTTTTAGTTTTAACGACCTTGTTATGGCTCATGACATGACTGCTTTCAGTTTTCAGAGGTGCACTGTATGTTGTATAATTTAAATATGTTGGATAAATTTCTGAATATTGAAATATATGTAACACAGTGTAGATACCCGAAACTTATGGTATCCCAATAACATGTAGGATTAACAGAATGAAATTGGCATACCTTTCATAATTATATGCACATTGTAGCAAAAGTGAGGGTAGCTTTACCAACAAAACTATACGCCCATTTCACCTGCGGTTTCATTTTTTGTATTTTTCGAACCAGCGCCTAACATGCTTGCCTTTCCAAATGTTTTCAATGTTTTTCTTCGCTTTGGATTTGAAATCTCTACTTCATCCGTATTTTTACTATTGAAAAGACCCATTTTACTTAATTTCCCAAGGCCTTTTATTGAAAATTTTGATTTTGGCTTTTCAATTGTTTCGTTTCGTAAAAACCCCATTTTTGCCAGTTTCCCATAAGTTTTTAAATCCTTCTTTTTTGCAACTTCAGTATTTTCTTCTATTTCATTACCATTGTCATCACTGTGTGGTGGTGCATGGCCGAAACGAAAAAACCTAGCGATCGACTTCAGTGTCCATTTGCTTTTGGCGGTTTCCGGATGTCTCGAGTTATCCATTCCACTAATTTTTCCAAGAAATGCGAATTTTTTCAAAGTCCATTTGTTTTTAGGAGCCTCAGAGGCGTCTTCGCCCTCTTCAATTGAGCTTTTTGGTTTCCCCGCCGCAATAACACCCATTTGCGTTGCTTTTCCAAAAGATTTAAAAGTTCGTTTCTTCTTTGTGGATTTTTTCTCCCCTCCACCCATCCCCAACAACCTTCCAAGTCCTCTGAATCTGAATCTTGACTTCTTTTTCTTAGCATCAACTTCTATCTGAAATTTTATGGTCATAAAACAAGAAGTTAATTTATAATATTCATAAATTAACAATTAGTTTAAGTATAAATGGGAGAAACTAAAACGTACCACTTTATCGATCATTTGTTCAAAGATTTCCTCAACAAAAAATCCACGTCCACGGTATTCCGGCTTTACCTTAACGGGTTTCTGAAATAATCAATATAGTTAGTAGAATTTACAGCAAATACCTATCATATACTAGATACTTTCGTAGAACTTAAGTGCTGCTAGTAATCCATACAAAACGTATATAAAAAAATGTAGCGCACTAAAAATATGAAAAAGGAGAAAGCAAAATGTTTTACATGTAACCAATCAATATTTATCTAAAAAACTATGTATTGAAATTGAGGTAATAAGCCAATATAAATTTATGAATAAAGATTATTTTTATAGTTTTATATGGAATATAACTTTAGTATTCAAACGTTAGACGGCGAATATGCAAATGAGCAAACAGTAGGACAATCTGTTATCATACATCTAGCTACGCTCCATTAATTAAAGTAGTTTTTTTAATTTTAATTTTTTAAAACGGATTATTAATGTCACATTTTCCATTTCTAGTAACAAAACGAAGATCAGGAAATGTACAGTACTTAGATAAATAATTAAATATTTTACCCCATTGTTTGGATGGACACGAGCAGACCGACTGACCTCTTGGGGAAGTCCGCAAGTCTGTAAGTTGTACAAAAACTGCAGAAAGCAATCCATTTTATTTGGTGGGTAAGACAATCTTGTAGGTGTCAGTCTTGAGAGGCAATGTCCCTTAGTTTAGATATCTGGTTAAATTTTACTACACAACACTGTGAAGTGGGAACACGCTTTTAATCTATAAGAATTTAATTATTTTAGAATGAGATTATTATTATTCAGTTCAGGAATATAATTATTTCAACAAAAACTAATTTAGAATCTCTGCTCTATACGTAAAGTGTTCATAGTCGTAATAATAAAATATAATGTTCAGAATGCAAGAGAGCTAATGTCCCTGATAACTTTGAGTTCTTATGAATGAAACTGTCCATAAATAGACATCACGGAAGGAAAGTAAAGAGTCAAGCAAAAAGTGATTGTAATCAATAATAGATCAATGTACGGAAATAAGGAAAAAGACAGATTTTAGGTACTATTGCGCTGCAGTCTAATAAATATCGATACGTTTTAAAGAATAAACGTATTAGAGTCGCATCAGAGAGAGCATATTAAGTAGGCTTGCCAGATTTTCAGCAACCAAGTCACACCCAGCGCTTTAAATAAGACATTTTAAAGTGTGTGTGGTAGAAGCCCAACTTGTAATGGAATAATTAAGGTTACCTTGACGAGTATATAAGTAAAACTTTCTAGATGTACTTGAAAACGGCTCACTCAGATAGGACG
>JAQFYC010005012.1:0-15478 GCA_034694165.1 Tomocerus mixtus | reverse complement strand
ATATCTTTAGATTCTTTTCTGTTTGTTTGTCAGTAAATCTACCTGCGTATACGTTAAATATTCTTAAATATCACCTTACTTACAGTGCAAGCATTCTACTAGTTCTACCTTGTTGTCTGTATGTATTGAGAAGTATACAGATAGTTAATATTAGGTTTGAAGCTACTTGATATCCAATTGCCTATCTGTATGTTCATGTATCATAGTACATGCTTAAATATTGTCAGCTTTGTATTTTGTAAAATACTTTGTTATGGATTAGGTGGACTGTATACCCATTACTGTCCATTTAGTTGTTGCCTTTGTATTGATAGTTCATTTTCTTAGTCATTCCTGAAGGTGGACTGTTTATGAAATGCGAAAGGTAGAATGGTAAATCCATTATTAAGATGTTGCGTAGGAGGTTACCAATGACTTAATGACATTACTGAATAACAGACCAATGCTACGATGAAGATTAAGGGTACTATTATATCTGAAAAGAATTTTTGGTGTAATGTGGGAGCATTGAGCAATATCTTTGCATCCGATATTCATCCAGGGGGTTATATAACAGCAAACAAAGAGGTCAAGCAGTATTATATTAATACATAGACCATATTTGCGTCACACAATTTGATTCTTAGTATCTGAAGACAATAGTTGTATTCATTAGATCTTACAATGCAGAATAGAATCAAAATGTTGGAAAAGTTGACTCTTTGCAAACAATATACGTAATACTAAATATGGCATTGATAAATATGCGTGTGTACATTAAATTAGAAGTTGGCAGTACATAAGTTGACTGTTCTGCTTTATGCTATGTTGTTATGTAGCCTTTGTAAATACTCTTTTCACCTTCCTTCTTTCTGTATTTGCGTCACATTCAAAATAATATGCATTATGGGCATTTTTTCTTGAAACTATCGAAATTGGTTTGGTACTACTATAAGAAATGATTTGACGCTAACATTAGCTTTGTGTTCTCTGTTCTTTACATGTATGTATACTGTTTTTACATACAGAAGTTAGCTGAGAATAGTTATGTATTTGTGTGTGTGCACTGTGCAAGTTAGTTAACCGTTTACTAACTACTATAGCTTAGCAATTCTTATAAATAACATTTTACATTGCCGTAATATGTATACTCGGTCGGAGCTTCACAATTATCCAGATACTAATGGTATGTAATATATAATACTTAGTACATAATATGTAATGTATGCCACATAGAGCAGCTTGATATCCAAAAGTTGTATCTCTGAAGAGTTCAAGGTTTCACTGGTGGAGTCATTGCCATACTACTGTTTGCAATAATGTTATTCATTTTCAGCTACTAACAAACTAACAACTCACTTGTCTTGTGTCTGTTCACTCTTCTATTTTGTTCAAAAGGAGACATATTGGGATATTTTTACATCATATGTATCATAGTAGTCGCTGTCCATACTTGCGAGCATTAAATATACTGTTGTGGGTTTACAAGTTTTGATGCGTTTAAAGATGACCCTAGCAAACCTTTCATTAGGCACTCTGTGGTAACTTGAACCTTCCAAGAAGAAATCGGAGATAGAAATCCGGAAGGTCTAAGGGCACATAAAAATTTAGCAAAAAAGTAGTAATTAGCCTAACCTAGCGAACTATCGGATTTCCAAAATTTGCATAAACTTCTTAAGTTTTCCGCAACAATGTGACGATTTTCTTGGAAACGAAAATTGGTAGTATCGCTATAAAACACCCTAAGTACCTTAATTCCCATTTCATACATACGAGATGGATAAATTTCAATAAACGAGAATAGAAATTGCCGAAGACAACTTCGTGCACGTACTACTAAATTAATATGATTGTACACAAGTGTATCTTCATCGTAACTTGTATGTGCGTTCAGTACAGAATGGATATCCTTAAGGTTAGATGTTATAGATACACGAACGAAGACAAGACGTCCTACATCGATACGTCAAATAAAATATAAGGATGACTGCGCAGGAAGCTATAGCAGAGCATTTTGTTCAATCAGTCTACAGATTGTCTTGCGAGTGTCCAATGAAATCAAGTAATACATTTAGGATTTAGTTGTATCTTGTATCTAACTTTCCAGGCCAGAATCGCAAAGATTCTATACAAAAAGTTTCTTGAGTAAGTATAACTTTCTGCTCAAAGCTAAGCTAGACAGTGTATATGGATAAACAAGCATACCCACGATCTGATATAAGTAAGTAAAGCAAGTAAATAGAATACACAAAACCAACAGCTATTTACTTAAGGAAATGTCAACCTATTTAACATTTACCTGACACACCTACCTAAGGCAGCCTACTATATCAAAATTTTTGAAGCAGAAGGTATCAATATCAATGTTCGGGTGTGTATACATCGCACAATGTGATTATAAAGCTAATAAAGTCCTAATATTTCTAAAAATCACATCTTTATCCGTAAGAAATTATATATAAACTGTATGTACTTTTAAAATAATGCACACGTAAGAATACATAGCTTTTAGAATACTTAACCCCCACAAAATCTAACCACGCACAGGTAATGCTAGTGTGTTGCCAGAAGCAGACCTTATGTATAGGGTAAAGGTGGTTGGAGTACTTAGACAGACAAGATTACTGAACCTAAGTATATGTACTATGTTTATCAGCATGATAAACTTAAAAATAGCATAATAGTAAGTAACCAGAATATTAAGTACAGTTTTCCCGTAATATTGTCATCATGTTTAACGAAATAAACGTATTCAACATGTAGTCTTCCTAAGATAGTAGTACATTATTATTAAACATGCACTTTGCATTGCAGCTACAGCTAAAGTGGAAGTATTTGAACATTAAATACTTTGTTATCGAAGGGGAACTACTTATATTGCGCATATTTATACGATACAAACATATAAACTTTGGTTGCCTCCTTCAGCTATATCCGTAGCTCTTGCAAACTATACCATGAAATTGTATCTGCCCAAATGAATACGTGGAGGGGAATCATTTTAGCGATTGTCAAGTTTGAGATCTTTGACGGACTGCCATTAATAAGCCCCGCTATCCTTACATATCCACTAGGTACATACACTGCACTGCAGGAGACTGAGTAGTAAGTATGAGTCATCGTCACCAATGCAATCTTATACATCCTAAGCCCTAATGGAAGCGGTACACAAAATACAGATCCATAGACGCACACTGTGTATTCCACACATTCTGTGTAGCCTATTTACTGTAGTGTACTACAAACTACAACTCCCCAGCTACACTTACTGCTGCTTTTTGAGAGCTTTTACTACTTAGCACTTATCTGATTACATTTCTTCAAAATTAAGCGTTTATCCAACACATTCGTAAACCACAAGTAAATATACTGATATTAATGCAAAATCTTTGTGAAGATAGCCTAAGGATTTTTCTGAATAGTACTTTCATTCATAAATATCAAAATCAAATGATCATTCAAACTATTTACTAAATATTCGTCTGGAGAAGCAATATAAAAGGGACATAGAAAGGTTAAGGCTGAACTGATGATTAGGTGAAAGGCATAAGGCAACACTGAATTAAAGAAAAGTGTTTAGTAGTGATTAGAATTTCATCCTTGAGAATGTTGTGTGCTACAAGTAATTTATTAATACGGTACTACATATACTAATAGCTCATATTGGCAACACAACACCAATTAGAATTAAGAATTTAAAACTAAAAAGTAAATAGTAAATGTAGTACAATAGTTAGACTGTTTACATACCTATACATCATGTCGTGACATTTTGGAACTTCATTTTCTTTGAGGGATTATAAAATGGTCGATTTTCCGTTGTGTCACTAATTGCTGTAAACGTCATATATTTGTCATGTGTCTGTCATTCTAAGAGTTACTTATTTCCTAAATTGTCATGGCTTAAATACGTTATTTCAAAATTTTACTTATAGTATAAGATATTGAAGATACTGACTATTACAATTCTTGAATGGAGTACAATAAGGTACTTTAAGAGTGGCGACAGTTTAAGAAATATAAACAACTTATAGGATGACACACAAATTAGTAAGCAAATAACATGATTATAGATAGTTTTGAGTAAACTAGAATTCGGAGCACGTCTCCTCTCTCTTAGTACATAGGCTTCATGTACATCATTACCACGCACTACACACTAAACACAAATTATGTAACATTGAGAATTATGTAACTAATTAATAAGTAATACATGTAACAAACTAGTTTTAGTACACATAATATTATTACATTGTTAACATTTATTTTTGTTATTTACATTATCTAGGGTGCATACGAATCTTGTGGATTAATAATGCCATTTTAATAATGCCATCTTGAGATGTTACCTATTGCGTTCTACGACCACGTATAGATACCATATACATAGATACCACATAACCACCGGGTACACATATAGATAAGGGTGGACAATAATGTTATGTAGAAATTTTACTTATTAATAAAACCTACATGATGCTGTGCTGGTGCACAGTGTAGTACAATGTACGAAAGTATAAATAAGTAGAACAAATCCGGATTAAAGGGCATGCTTTTCAATAGACATTTAAATTAGCAGCAACTATATTTACTTGCATCGCAAAATTGCATTCCTGTGAAGAAGTGACAATTTTATTAATGAACTACCTAAACCTACGTAGTTTCTCATTCTCACAAGCTCACCTTACAAAGCTACTGCGCCTTCCCACCCCTTTATTTTGCTGATAAGCGCATTTCCTTCTCATGTTTCTGTACTACTGTACCTTACACGATTGTCTTACTTATTTATTTTGCTTACCAACTTCCTTCTGGCATGTTATAACAAGCAATGAATGTTTCTTTTATCATATCACCACAATACATTATTGAAATGTACTAAATAGCATAGTACTACTAACAATTTCCAGTGCATTCATCTCATGCCTTAAGTAAATACCTTACTCTTATTATGAATGCTTGTTCTCTTTGCCTTAGCTATATAACCTAATTATATGCATGTACTATGTGTTTTTGTCGCAATCAGCCAGTACCACGGTTCAACACACTCATAAACACTTTTAAAATGTCCCCACCACAAAAAGCTGTTTAGTAAGCGTATACAATACAAGTAGTAGTACTCGCAGTAATTAAAAAGGATGAATGGTTAATAATACTTCAATATGTACCTGATATTGCCATTGCTTTACAATCCTATAATATTTTATATGCATTGCTAAGGGTCTACCTCGTAAACAATTAGAAATGACAGCAATTGTAGTGTTCTTAGCTTCAAAGGAGTATAAATACAAAAAGATACATAATTAACATTTCTCCAGGAAAAATCACAATTAATGTTGGACAGGTCCTCGAAGTGAGAGTATGCAATCTGTCCAGAAAATGAAGTAACTTTTTCGAAAGTATAGATTAAATATCATCTTAGATTTTTGCTAGGTACTCTAACCGTAAATTATATAAGCTCTATAGGTATAGTATCCATCCTGTAGTTTTTTGTTTAATGTTTATCATGACCATAGCCAGCATACATCGCAGGAAAGTTGGATTTACGAAATATTACTCTAAATGCCCTGGCTTATCTCGAATTTTGCATCAGACAGGCATAGGTCGGTGTATCAGTTTAACGAATCGATGTAATAGTAATAGTAATTCTATTTGATGACACAACTGTGACCGGGCTGCAGTTTGTCCTTACCTGAACTGTATAAAGCTTTTCAATCTCGCCTAGATTGATTTTATAGAGCAATATCTTATAGTAAGACTGCCTTTTGTATACTTTTAGTAGTTCCTAGATAAGAGATTCTTCTTATCCTAGGGGCGATAGATCTGTGAATCTGTGATCTGGACCTTCCCTTGCTAGGGAAATGCTACGGCTGAGCTGAAAATATGCAATGCAATGGAAGACTCTTCTCTTTTCTACTCTTCTTCTCCAATGTTTTGCTCCACATTAGATTTCGACTTAACTAAACTTCCTTCTTCTTCGCTTGGTTGTGTGGTGTGCGTCGTTTGACTTGTCTTAGTGAGCTAATGTAGCCAAGCCAGGCCAAGCCAGGCCAGGCCGGTCCATGATTTCACTTCACCATGTCATATATTGAAGGCAATGTATGTATACTCTACAAAGGATTCAGTTCTGTCTATTCTGTTCGATATGCTATGGTTCCACAATATAAAATTACGACGGAAGGCTTTAGTTTCATCATGATGCTGGATGTGGGTGGGAGAAACTAGTTTCGTCCAATCCCACATTTGATTCTCTTCTAAACTTGTGTCTGAACTGAACTGAACCGAACAAAACTAAAGGAAAGGAATAGTGAGTTGAGTGAGTGAGTGAATCTATCTATCTAACTTGCAACTTGCAACTTGCCCTGTGTATGTACAATATATGTATCTATGTGATGTGACTCTCACTTCAATAGTAATAGCAATAGCAATGCAATGTGTACATACATACAGATATTATAGGCTACTCCCTACAACACAATAATATTGTAGATTGGAGAATTAGCTGTCTTCTCTCATATGCTCAAACTTATTTTTCTCAAACTCTAACTCTAAAAGTAAGTTTTAATATATAGCAAAGTAGTTAGATTAGTGAGTACCTAGTGTAATAAACGTATATCAGAAGAGTCTGACAGTAGAAATAGTAGAATACTCATCAGAGACAACAAAAATACATTACACAAAACTGCTGTCTTATGTAAATCCACCTTCTACTAAACTAAACCAAACCGAGAGCAACTAAATTAATGGCTAGCCCATCTGCATACAATATTACAAATACATATGGGGACCGATTCCCTGTTAATGTTAACTATTTAGTAGAAAAACATTAAATACAATTATATAGGGAGTACGTGCATGTATATGTACATACCTAGTATGTATTTTAAGTATGTATGTATATCTACCCTTGCGTTATTACATATTACATATGTATTCATCATGGTGCATTGCAAAGGTACCGAATACACAACAAACTTCATATCTTAGCAATATTGCTTAGGTAGTTTAGTTAGGACTTATCTGTCTACATACATAAACACTGCATTTTTACACAGTTAGAATATAAAGCACACAAATACATACCTACTAGCTTAGTTGTAGCATTGTAGCATTCGTAGGTATATAAATCTTAAGTATATAGATTGTAATATGATGATGGTATTATAATATCTGTACCTACTTCTTCTAACAAGTTATATTCTAATTGAGCTTAACGTAGGTAGTAGCTATATGTATAGTGTGTTTGCATAACGTTGTGTAGGTATCTTTTTGTATTTTGTATCGCACACAATGTAGTAGTGTACATACAATACAAATACTGATATCTAGTCATGAAGGCAAGTGAAGATGTGCAAGAATTTGGTGAACCTATTTAGTAGATTCTTGCAATGGTACCGCTTATTTGTAGAGCTATGCTATGGGTTGTGCTAATGATATTGTTGGTAATCTAAATACCTTAAGCATTGTAATTGTAGGCAGTATAAGTATGCACAGACAATATACCTCTACTATATTAGTAGTTAATAAGCCAAGATGCATTTAGGAGATCTGTAAATAAGCAAAATCATCAATACATCCATATTCATCAACTTTTGTCTTCATCGTCATCATAAATAGGAACTCGATCATCGTATTTTTATCGGAAACATCGTGTATTTAGCCTTGTACTGTAATATGTATACATTTTGCTTGTAAGTGTATCCTGTGACTCCTCTTCTCAATTCTTTACATAGTACATAGGCATTTCCAAAGGGTATTTCTGATATATAATCAGTAATAAGCATCATATCACCCATCCAACCTCCACATACCTAAATCACTCCGACTCCAATATTATTCCTTTTGCATTTACATTCACATTTATTACAATACCTTTACCATTAGCAAGTAAATAGACACCAGCACACTTGAATCCTCATCAGAACCACCAAACCAACCAGCAGCATCAGTATCCCTATACATACATACACACACATATACAAAACACAATACACTACATTGGTTACAAAATTACTTAATGGACTACCTACCAACAAGTACATACAACTGCATAATAATATTATCCTTACTTATGTTATGTTATGTTATGTAGGTACTTACACTTACATGGTTGTCTTAAATTGAACTGACGTTCATACTTGTATGCATCATTTCATTGCGCAGTAGTACATACATACATACATAACACAATATTACAGAGATTCTACCATACACAGTATGTAGTGTACGAATAATTGGTTATGACAATCTTCTTTACGTACAGTATATGTATTCTACTATGTAAGACATAATTTAGGTATGTAATAATGGCTATGACATTAGAAACACGTAAAATATACGTACGATGAGTGTGTTCATTTACTAAATGGATACATTTGCTACTTACGTTAACTAAACTAACGAATCGCAACTATTCAATTCAACTCAACTACATATAGTACAAATACACACATAAAATCACATAACATTAACAATACTGATTTTCTCTAAGCAGAAGGCTCAAAATACAGAACAGACAATATTTAACAGTGTATGTCTACAGTCTACAGAGTCTAAATCTACATGTCTGCATCAATACCAAGAGCAACTAGACTAGAGCTACTATGTAACACTACAGATATCATAATAGAACTCTGAATTGAACTTGTACATAGATATAGACACCTATATACCAGATACATATCAAATGCATGCATAAAGACTAGCGTTAGTACAATACAAAGTGAATACCTCGGCAAGGCAAGAACAAGGCACATACTATCATAATAGCTAGCATGGATGACATAGGTAACAGTAACAGTAACATGCCATGCCTTCACATAACATTATAAGGTTCTACCTGAACATTGAACTGAGTCAACTCAAGTTAAGGTACTTCATCTCCATACAATAGTGTTTAACAGATAGGTAGCTACTTTTACATATTAAATACACACATACATGAGCTAAGTTTAGCTTAAAACTAAGGTTTACATAAAATAATGCTAAAGACACATTTTATACAAAAATAACAACAAAAATAATACATTAAGACAATTAATAGGTCAAGCTACTATAGTTTACATGATTTAATACAAAAATGTATATGAACTACACTGTAATATTAATAGATACGTACTAGAACATAAAATATCTAAATCTAAACAGTTAGTGAATGTATATAAATTATTTTAATAGCTTTAACTAATGTGTAGTAAATAAATGATGCATACATAGTACATATAAACATAAGAGGGGCTTATAGTAAGTAGTTGTAATGTACATAGATATTAAGCGACTTGACTTATATAAAATATTACATATGCACAATAGTTAAGTTAACTTGTACATAAGTATTGATGAACCCTTAAGTAAAAAACGGGAATGTTGCACATAGGATAGTAGAGTAAAAATCCTACATAGTTAAGTTACATTTTGAGGGAAGTTTAGTTGGGGGAAAGGGAAACAGAAGAGGTGTGGGCCGCTCGATTGAAAGAGGAGAAATAAATTAGGAAATTCGTAATGAAATCCGATTGCAAATGCTAGAGGAGTATAGAAAGAGGAGAGCAAAGGAGCAAATAGCTTTAGAACAATTAAATGAATGATGTAGGATTTATCAAGTTGGAAATTTCGGTCAATAAATGGTCAAAAGATGAATTTGAATGTGAATATTTTGAAAATCATAGAGTATAAATGTGTATGTAAGTATATAGAGAGGGATCGGCCAAGAGCCAAGAGGGATCTACAGGGGTCGACAAAAAGAACATGGGGAACTTTAGTAGCACCCGCAGACCCCACAGTGAACAAGAGCTGACGGAGCGAACTCGCTGGTGTTTGTGAAAATCTTCGAGCATAAAATTTCAATTCTGGGTGGTTTTTTTTGCAAGAGTCAACGCTGGCCGTGTCAACCTGCTTCCCTTCACTGGTAACAAACTTTTGACACTAGTCTATCTAATTATAAATTAGGAACTGGGCCTTAAAAGGCGAATTTTCTTAGTTCGCATTTGAGGGAGTATGTGGAGGTAGTTGAGAAAATGGCTGCAACTCACACTTCTCGTATGTTAACTGTAAACACTGTATTTGTATGTACGTACGTTGTGCGTATGTAGTTTAGTATACACTTTTGAGTTGTGTGTTAAATCCAATCCACTTTCTTTTTAAGGGCACTTTATAATTTTGTCTTGTAAATTAAGTTGTGTTTAGAGTTTGCGAATTTTGTGTGCAGTGACACTTGTGCCCGGTCTGTCTGTTTGTTGGCACAAGAATGAGCTTTCGTAAAATATTTTTGGGAGGATTTGATGTTGGTTTGGTTTGGATTGGATTGGAGTAGTAGTAAGTAAGTAAGTTTATGTGTACGTAACATAACGTTGTTGAGTTGGAGTCCTATCCTATCCTAGGCTGCTAGACTAGGCCAAGTTAGCCTGGCCAGGCCAGGATACCAGTAACCAGCAGCAGACTACATAATATTCCTATGGAATACTATGGAACTCAACGTCAACTCAAAATCCAATGGAAAAGCATAGGAAAATTCGTCAGTACACTTACAGCACAGTCCTAAACTAAAGTAGCATACAATACATAAGCTAATGTTGGATGTGTAGTCGTAGTTCGTAGTGTACAGTATGTAAGTAAAGTTGTGTGTTAACGTTAACTTACTTTACTTCGCAGTAGTGCCTTTTGCCTTTACTTTACTTAGGCCACACCAGACCAGGCCAGGGAAGCAAAAGCTTGCATTGCATTGCATTGCATTACATACATCCAACATTACACTTACTTACATACATTTCAACATTGCGTTCAGTAGTTCCCTTCCTTTACGTTTCGTTTTGCCTTTGCCTTACTTAGTTTAGCGTTTTGGCCATAAGGAAAATACAAAGGCGAGAAATACTGTGTTGGAGTTGGAGTTAGGTTCTAAGTTCTGTGTTGGTTGTGTGTGTTTCATAGTTGATGGCATAGAACATAGAATAGAGCCAGACCAGAGCTAGCTAAAGGAAGATAAAAATTTTTTAACATGAGGAGCTGCATTGGCAAATACGATTTTCCAATGGGTTGTCTTCGAGGGCGGAGCAGCGTCTGTACGTCAAGGGGCTCCTTCAACAGCGCAGGCAACACATAGATACAGGCATACAGACCAAACACACAGAATTACGCTCTCTTCTGTGTACAAAGTTCGTAGAATATCAAATCGCATACATTTTCATACCCACTTTTGTACAGAGTTAGCAGGCAGAAACAGAAAAGCTATACTTTTACGTGTTGGGAAGATTGCACTTGTATGTATTGCACTCCCACCTTAGGAGAATCTATGTGAGTAGTTCTATAATATGTATGTGAGTGAGTAGTGTATGTGTGCTGCCCTGTTGTACAGTAGAATGTAGAGATAGACAAGGCCAGGCCGACCTGGTATGGTCTGGGATGGCTAGGCTTGGCTAGTGACGAAAAATTTCCAACTAGGACTCCTGAAATGGAAATTTCGGTCAAATCACATCGTGGACATGTCGAGTAACATCTCGTTCGACTCGCAATTTCATTCTGTACACAGTAGTCTTCGAAATTTTAGTGTAACATTGCTGGTTTATGAAATAGATGTTTCCACATTTAGATACAGGTTTCCTTCAGCTCTTCTTCTCGTGTTCTTTTTCCTCATCCTTTTCCTAATGCATTTCAAATGTAGGGATTGGGCTCTTTTTGAGCACCTCCCAGACTGAGAGTCAGAGTAAGAGCAGAACAGTGCTTGCCCATCATCATAGCCTTACTTTACTTTACTTTACGTTAGTTCTGACTGACTTGTACGTATTTTGTATTGGATAGTATGTACTTGCATTTAGCATTTACATTGTACTCTTCTGGTTTGCTTTGAGTAAAGACTATGTGATGTGATGTGATGTGCGTACGTTTACGTACGTTACTTATGTCTCCATGTACCAAAATCCATTGTGTAATGCAGAGAAGTGTTATGTTGGAGAAACACTGTCGGGGGCTACATGATATCCCATTTGGATGGTCGAAATCAAGCAAAACTCAGTTCAGTCAACGAAAGTTCAGTTCTCTGGGACTCAAAATGTATGGTTTTACTTGGCTGGACTCTGTGTAGGCCTCGAGAAACACGGTTACTATTGGATTGGAGGCAGGATCTTGAGAATTGAACGAAACGAACTGCCATTTGGGGGAGGGGGCCTTTTGGCTTTACTTTTGGGTAGGGATCTATCTTAAGCTGGCTACGATACCAATGTTGTGTTATGAAATATATATGCTATGGCATACTAATGCTTTATACGATAGGTATATTTAATGGGCAGACAGGCAAAATGCGGAATATACACAGAATAGAAGAACCTGGAATGGAATGGCTAGCAAACTTAATGATCAGAGTACTAAAAGAGAAAAATTTACGTACGTTTTGAGCATTTACGTATACTTACTTCGTATTTCGTATACTGTAATTAAATCGAAATGGAAGATGAGCAGATTAATGTTGGTTCTATACAAGTCCGGGCTTTAAATAACATTTAGTAGCGAATTTCAATTTTAGTCAAGCTATGAATATGTATTTTACGCACGAAGGTGTGTCCTGAGCTATCTACAGCTAATTTTGGATGTGTGTTAAAAGGTTGTGAAATTTTAAACATGCAAACATTAGTCAATGTTAAATCTAAGTCTAAAGTTCTAAAGCTAACTAACTAACTGTGAAAAAATTACAGAATGTTAGAGCGCTTTAATTATTTTGTATGGACATGTAGTGTAGTACACGAGGGAAGGTAGTGTAGTACCAATTTTGTACCGAATTTCTTTTGAATTGACTTGCTCCTTAATAAAAGTGCATATTACTGATTGACAAAGGTACCTTAACTGGAATATATGACGTGTGCAGCCATATAAGTATGAGTTTGTGGATATTGGATATATAACTACCTTATGTGTATAGTTGCATAGTTAGCTTAGTGTTGTCCGTAGTTCATATATGATACAATTCATCTCTTATGTCAACTACGCTGCTCTCTTGTCATAGTAAGTATTAGTAACTTCGCCGTGTCGTAAAATACATATTAAGCGTAATATACAGTCATCGTTGGTAGACAATATGTACACAATTACAACTTACACTTAATGCATTTGGCTACTTAAATTGCTCATCGAATGATAGTGTAGAAAATATACAGTACATCAGTTGAGTGTAGTTCGATGCATTAGAAGTACCTTAAGTAGAACATAAGTAATAAAAAGAAAAATGACGATACGAAGTGAATTGCTACTTCTGTTATTTTGTGTACTGCGTTTTAGAAATGAACTCTTACCATAAAGTGTTCATGGGCATCCACACAGCTAGATTTAATTGCATTTTCATGTAATAATAAATACCTAAATCATATTGTATTAGATATACTACAGCTACAGATAGACAAACCTAATGACTACTGGCAGGCTATATTCATATTGGAGGAATATTGGAGGAAGTTGTATTTTGGGATTTTAGGGCCTACAAATTAAAATATGTGTATAAGAATAAACTTGTATTGAGATAAACGACAAAAGTAGGTGATTTTGGTGTGGTTATTGGGTTTATTATAGTAATACAACAATTTTAAATACTGCGTAAGAATTTGTATCTTAAGTGCAAGCAGCTTTACATTAGATCTAAAATCCAGTACATATCTGAGTTTGGAAATATAGTAAGAGAATTTCATTTCTATGCACTTTTTGGTTTCATGCATATATCTGCTCTGAGTTATACGTCTACTTTTGACACGTCTTAGAGTTTAATTGAAATATTTAGATTTCAAAGATGATTGCACAAGAAATTGTACCATCCCAACCTAAATTACATTGACATATTCAGCATAATTTTGTCATACTTGTGATATATATACGAGTGTATCAATTCACATGCACATTGCGTGATAGTACGCCAATAGCTTTCTTAGGCGCCCCAATTTTAGCACTGTACTTAATTTTGGTAGGTTGAGGAATAAATTAGTTTTTAGTGCATGGTACACAAAAGAGTAATACACATAGGTTTCCCGAATCTATGTGCACTTATTAGCGATAGTGATCGATCGTTAGATATTAATGCACAATGTATTTTATGATAATACTACATACACAGCATAGAGTACTTACTAATCATAGTATAGTAAATAAATGGACACAGACAGGAGAATCATGGCATAAATAGTGTACTCTTTGGTCTGCGACTTAAGTAAACATTGTATGACACTATCGTATTGGCCTTACACTACAGTAGCACTGACAATATTACATTTTTCATCGAATGTCTACTACATTAGTAAATAATACTTATCCTCTTGTAATGTAATTTGTTGTTGAGTTAGTAATGCGTAATGAAATGCATGAAATTAAATCAGCTCAGTGCAAAGGCATGTTTTATATGGATTGTGTATAATACAGTAATACTAACATTTTAAATCTGAAATGTTCAGTGTACATTTTCTCAATCCTCAACCATTAAACTTTCTATATAATGTGCTTACATTTCTAAACATACGCTGTACATCATAGCATGAAGAATTGCTATATATCCTAAATACAGCAGTACAACATCCTGATTTAATATTACTTACTAACTTTTTTACTTCGATGAACATTATTGTTATTGTTTAGAAGTATTGCAATGTACTACTACTCTTTGAGTTTAGGTGTTCAAATATACTATCGTTGTTAGTTATTATGTTTCTGTGTCCATGTATATTATATACTTTGTAACATTTCAATAAGTAAAAGCTTATCATGGCATGTCTTGACAGAAAGTGCGGTGATGCTTATTGTTAGTAGCAACATTTTGTAACATTAAGAAGGCATTAAATTTGCCAGTAGAAGAAATTGTGAACCTTCTTCAGAATTTAGTCTTATAATTGAATTACCATAATCTGAATCTGTAGGTTCTTCATACATTTGAATAGTTACTCGTATCATTTAGCAAAATGGGGAGTTAATACATTCTACAGAGGAGATAGTATGTAATAACTTACAAATATCACATGCAATGAGTTGCTTCTGCATTGCGTTGACTGTGGCTGACCTCACACGTATTATTACATTTAGCTGCTCTTGTTGCAATTGAATCTAGTTATAGTTGTTTGACTTGATTCGTTTAAACTTTTAAGTCATACAGTCATACAAGATTTGTGATGTGTTGCATGTTGTTGTTAAAGTACCTATGTACTGTGTTGGTGTGTAGGGTAGGTAGTAGGTACATAATAACTATTTATGTAACTAATACACATTGCTAAGTATTGGAAAGTTGGATTCATGCGATGCATTTCTGACTTGTACGTGTTATTCTTACATACTTACATGCACATCAAATCAAGATACTACCTATATGTAGCTATGTAGACATATGTATACATACTAAGTCGTTAACACAAAGCTTGTGTATTACTTTGTGTATAAATACGAAAAATGAATTGAATAAGTATGCTTCGTAGATGCAATTATTTGTGTTACAATGTTTCTTGGTTATTGAATTCAGTACGTACTGATATTTCAGTACCTTAGAGTGCAT
>JAQFYC010005011.1:0-15478 GCA_034694165.1 Tomocerus mixtus | reverse complement strand
TCATATGGGATCGAGATCTAAAGTGATGTTCCTTTCGATCAGTAAATGCAAATTCTACGAGCCAATTCGTCAGAGAGCTGACCTGACCTATGTTGTGCTGTGATAAATGCATAAAAGAATGCATTAGGACCCTCTACCATAATGTTTAGCTGCCAAAACCCAAACAATTTCAATTCCAGTTCATCTAGTTTTATAATTATAGTTAGTACATGCACATTTATGCTATAGAGTTTCTTTGCATATTACATGCATTATAATGAGTATCATCTCACACAGCACAGCAATCTTGATTTTGTATTTTCTTTGAAAATAGGCCAGAACAACGAGCAATAAAGTAAAACTCTTTTGACCTGCGATTGTAGGGGCACAATTATTATTGGAAATTCTTTAACATAATTTAACTTACTTATGTTATATAATGTTCATTCATATTTATACTTAAGTACATATTACTTTTACATATCTGTACTTATAGCCTTTAGACTCTCAAAATCTTATGTATGTTACGATTCTCATATTTATTATAAATTCATAGGAGTGCTTGTTAGCTTGTTGTTAAGTAGTGTCACATTTCGATAATACTGTTGCAGTGTAATGTAAAGAAAGATTCATTGTCAGCTTATAATAGTATTTATGCAAATCTCAACGTGTAAATAATAATGATAATATTAGTATGTAGTTCAAAATCAAATCTGGGAGAAAAGTTCTCAAGTGTGAATATAGCCATGGGCTTGTTTGTGAATTGTTATACTACGAGTACAACATAACACAATGAACACTCCCTCCTTTATGCACAATTCTAATCATACGTAGTTTATGTCTCATGACTCAACTAACTCATTCATTTCTTTAAATATTTATATTCTGTAAATTATCTACATACATATCACCTTCAAATAAAGCCTAGAAGTTTCAGCCAATAAATTTCGCTAACGATAAGTGTTTGCAGAAACTATAAATAAGTACAAAGCCTTAATTGGTATCCTAGCATATCCTATTTGTCATAAATATTTATTAGCAAAATAATTCAATGAATTTTAAATATGATAGGAGAAGGGAAGAACCATATAATACATATACACATCTACATGTTTTAATTAAGCTTAAAATATATGCAATTGAATATCAATGCGACGGTATTAGGTATGAACAATATTCCAATTATGTGCTAATATAAATTATTTAATGTCAAATGTTACAAGCTTCATTTATTAACTCAAAAAAATAGTCTAAAATTAATTCGTTGCTGATTTCAAGAATTTTTTTAACTTAAAAACTTTTGGATGCACATATCGTAGGCACAGAACCCGTCATGCACGGGGACAATTTTCTTCTCTATTTTTCGGAAAAATGAACCAAGTTATCGAAATTATTAAATTATTACTGTTATTATAGACACTTTTAAGCTTTTTTCTCAGATTCAAGTACGACACGTAAGGTGTAGGTATGTGTTATAAAATCGATAAATTGTGTAAAAAGCTTGCTAAATGCATCTAAAAGTAAAAATTAGGCAGATTTACTAAGTAAGAGGCTTAGCATTGAATACACCTATAAAAATTCTGTATCAATGTAGTTTAAATTCCATATTATCAATAACTAACTAACTAACTATGTTCGTTTTCCATCAAAAATTGAAATAAAACACAAATAAATAGGCCATCAAAAGGAGGCTCTGTTTCTGGCAAGTCTCTGTATACCTACGACACATACAAATGCAAACAAATCAATAAATGCACAATTACTGTATAAACATGTATTGGAAACTTATCATTAAAATGCTAAGCAGACCACAACATAAATTTGTATGTATATGTATGTGCATGGATATTTATTTGTACTAATTAGGTATTGCTTACAAGTTAGAAAGATACAGAATTATTGTTCTATTAAAACGAAGGGATTATTGTATTTCATGATTGGATATTACGAAAATGGTGTTTAGCGTGAGCTTGTTTAGGCTGTCAGTTAGTGTTCAGTTAGTGTGGGCCTGTAGGCTAACAAAAGAAACGCCGTTTTAGATGAAGACATAAATTATTCTTCAATACATTAACCAAGTCAAGTCATTTTAACAATCCCAACATATCTGCTTAACAAGCAGTCATGTTTTCCCATTATCTTAATGTCCTAATATCGTAATACTTACGGCACAGCTATAAATATGCATATTATATTTCGTTCTTCTTAGATACCTTGGAATTTGTTGAGATTTATGGACCCACAATCCCATCTTCAATGTTCAATTGAAATAATATTTATTATGCATGTACTGCATTGCATATCGTTACCGTTACGCTATATGGTTCCTGTAATTAGAAGTAAAGATCCTGCAATAATAATTATATAATATACCTGTGCACTTTAAGTACATATTAATAATATCATCCTACTGACTCGAATGCGTGTATTAGATTTAAAAGACAACGTTATAATGTATTACATTTAAATTACTTACATTTACAGTATGTAGGTACTCACGAGAAAGATAATTATTATTGTGATCAGAAGAATCAGAACCTATCACAATAATAAGCTGATTGTGAGAAGAGTCATTTTAAGAAATCATAAAGTACACAATTTAAGCATATGTTAACTGTAATTAACAACGTAATAAGGTTTGCAAATAATCATTCAGATTGTTTTGCATATTCTTTACATTATACTATAAGTACCTATTTATACATACATTATAGAAAACACGCTTGCTGTTAATTGCTAATTACTTTGTTTTCTACAAATCGTTAGAGAGGGAGTACAAATACAAATTGCAAATCACTATAAGTTCTTCTGCTGGATTTTGATCAGCATCATTTAACATTACACCTGGTATAGGTAAATAGGTATGTATGGCCTAGCCTGGTGAATGAACACCTATTGAGCTCATCTTGTTGATTGAGTGAGGACGTAGGATCGTTTATGTAATTTATATTTCAATATAGATAATTTATCTCTGAATGGACGGTAATTAGTAATTCGAGATGTGCAGACACGATAATTCCGACATACATAAATTAATCACTAAAGGCTCAATGGACACTACTGACATGACATCACATGAGTATAAGCATAAACATCAATATCTGAGATATTAAGTACCTAACTACTTGCCGTAAATAAAACAAGCTATAAAAACACTTCTGTGATCCTCTATGCAGTATAAAGCATTATATAGACGTGTATACTTATATGTTCTTACAGCATTTACTTATATTTAGGTACAGTTGGTCTAGAATGCACTTATAATAATCAAAAGGAAAAACAAAAACAGGGTATTGAGTATTGAACAGTAAACAGACACAAATATCTTAAAGAAATCCAAATTAGCTCTTGCAATTAGTAAGAAGTGCATGTAAAGTAATTCAAAAATCAGTACCCACCATTAAAATTAGTAATTTATTGGACATGTGTAGGAATAAGGTTTGTTGGAATGTAGAATAGTAATTAGCATGAATTAGCACTTAAAAACCATCATGAACTAGAATCAAGGAACATTAAGTGAATGAATCACACAAAAAGTGTTGATAATGGTCTTGTATGGCATGCTTTTCATTATTCGCAGTCTAAATACAAATAGTTACTACCTATTACATATATTTGTATGATAATACATTTCCTTGGATATTTTAATATTCTTGAGCATTTTGGTGATTTGCATGAACAATGAAAAGAATTGGCAAAGAGTAGACGAAACTAGAGACGAAAACCAAACCAGTGAAATGTGATATTGTTCTACATTTGTAATAATAAAATATAAAAGACTTGAGCTTTCTTAAAACAAGGAGAACGAAGGTGAACTTACTTAGAAATATTTATTATCCAGTTTTCTGACTTTTCTGAATATCTAATCAATAGAGCATTGCATTGTGTCCCATGTTGCCCTTTTTCTTTGTAATTGTTACGATTTTATAACACAATTTTATGCACGTATTCTTATAATGCAAATAAATCAATTGAAATCATCATTTTAATGCAATATGTTACATAGGTATTGATAAAGTGTAATTGTATTAATTGTACCTAGGCATATTATTATAATATATAATTCTTTTGAATGTAAGTAACTATTTACATATTCCTTCGCATAGATGAAGAGTGTAAGTGACAAGAAATGTGTTCGTTATATGATATTCCTTTCAGACCATGGGTAGAATTGATGGTATACTAATAGTAACAATGGAGATTCACCCTTGGCTTGCTTATTTGTTTAGGTTGCTGCTGCTGATAGCTAATAAAATGAAGAGGAGTGACATTACATAAGTTATTACAACTTTGGTAATGATGATGGTCAATATTGTGACTCGGCTCCGTTTCACTCTTCATTGCTCTTCTAATCTAATCGAATTCTAATTAAGAACGTTGTTAAACCTGTTGCGATCCGTTACTGCATTAACTATGTACCTATGTACATACTGATAGTAAGTAAGCTAAAGAGACACGAGCAGACATCGCTTTTCTAGCTTTGAAATAAAGAGATGAAAGATAAGGACAGATGTGAATGAGTTTGAAAGATGATTCAGCTAATCAGTTTTTTCAATTCGATTCATTTTATTTCCTTTGATGAGATATACTATGCATATTCTGTATAAGTAGGTATTTTAATATATTAAATCAATATTCAAGCATATTAATGCAATATTCAATGAAATTGACAGCTTTTTAAGAAAACTATTCAATGAAATGGCAATAAAAAGATTCCTATATGAGTTGCAAATTATTCCTATGAATTCATAAGATAATAGGTACGTTGGTCATTAATACAAAGTGCAATGTCGCATTACCAAAACTAACTTCAGGCTATACTAATAAAACTCTTGTATCGATATCATTATCAGCGAAATGTGTATATTAATTAGAAGATTACTACACAGGTAACTAGAATTACAATAAACGTAAAAATACGGCACGTCTGTAGTTTGTAGTGTCTGTATGTGCGTCTACTTTAGTGTTTTATTAGTCAATATTAATTTTTTCTGTTTTTACACGTGCGTGCATTCATACTTGCTTTCCTTCCATATGCATAGCAAAATCTTGCCTTATTAGTACTAAAAATTCAGTTCAATGTTAATGCTATTGCTAATTTTGCAAGTTGCAGGGAGTGTCAAAGTGTCAATCCTTTTATTGTGCGAATGAACTGATTTTTTACGAAACTTGTATTTTTTACGAAGATGTTTTGACTTTGACAAGAGCAAATCACGGTATAATTTATTACGCTGATATAACTTTAATTTCTACTGCATTTAAAGATTATCTACCTATGTGAGTATGCAATAGGTGGTTTGATTCACTAAAACTATAACCAATAGCATTAACCTGAATCTGAATCAATGAACCCAAAACAAGTGACAAGATATTGATAAGTATCGCCCAAAAATTATGTTTCAGCAAATATTTATTGACTGGGCAAATTGTTTTTTTCCTTAGACTTGATACTTCAATGAAGGAACTGCAATACTTTTACTGATATACTTTTAATTCAAAAATTCCACAAATCCTAGAACAGTTTCGTTTATTGCCAAAATAGTCACGCTATATTTATAAATAAACATCAAAAAGTAATTTTAGCAAATGGGTAAAGGTATAAATGCTAGTATGCAAGTAAACCATTACTTGTTAGTTTACACTGTACAAAATAGTACCATAAATGTTTTCTGCTATTAAAGTTGCAATGTGCTGATAAAGTTTTTATTGAGTAGATAACTGTGCTTATATGAAATGTTGTTTGATCTATACCATAGCTTTAAAAAAGTAAATCAGGCTATTTAAATGCAAATGTTTGCTAAATGTTAAGTACTAAAGAAAGTTATGTTTCACGATTCTGTCTCCACATTTCTTAGTTTTTCTTATCTAATCTAATTCTACTTATTTTAAAATATTGGATTAGTGAATGTTAATAGACAATAGAAGTTCCCATAGCCAATACATTTATAAATCATACATACATTTCCAAATCAAATTCGCTACATAGAAAATATTATTTTACTGATTTACATAAACTATTCGCGGCGGCACGTTTGTTGTATTTCTGCAAAATTCTTACTACCGTATACGTGTGCCAGTGCCATGTGCCTCACTGCTCACATAATTATGCAAACTAAACAATTCTTAATCGGCAAAAATCGTACATATTCAATTTGATAATCAAATCTGGCAATTTTCCTTATCAAATCTTACAAAAATATTCACACATTTTGCTATAACTTCTGTAGATGAAACGGTTGGCTTGCATGAATTTAAAGGATTTGCACGCTTATGGTAAAAAGTGTCATTTCAATACTACACATATTTCTGTAGCCATAATATTTTTTGATAACACGCTCACCCAGCTTATCACTTTAGGGTAGAGATTTGTACGGCAGGTATTGACGAGAGTTAGAATCGTTAAATGTATAATCAAATAAAATCTTGTTATTGCTATTAAATTGCTTGTATTAACTCTAACACACATTTATTTAATTGATAATAATTCCCCAAATGGTAAACACGTAAAAGCTTATTCAACCTTATAAGTACCTAACTGAATACAACAAATCAAATATTTTCTTTCAATGTATTCATATTCAGCAATATTCAGCAATGTCAGCTTATAAAAGTCAACATGCTGTATAAATGGTATTGAATGCAATCAATTGCAAAAGCATAGAATACTAAAATAACAACATAAATATTTGTTATATGATGTTAGTGACTGTCCAAGTGGGATTCTGAAGGCTCTCAAGCTTCAACCTTAACCTATGATCAGATATTTGTAAATAATTCTCTAGAAGAATAATAATGAATTCAATTTAATTAGTTAATCTTTCTCCAAATACATACGTATATGCACTTTCTGTTATTTTTTGTTGCATCGTATACTACAGCAATTTCACCGAAACCATTTCCATGTCGTTTTATGAATAAAAATTGTTTGTGTGATACCACGAAAATCCCCCGAGGGACCTGACCTAATTAGCTATCAGTTACCTTAATCAATTACGGTCTTGAGGGAATTGGCTTCTAATTTGGTAGGGAATTGGATGGATGGGTAGCTGAGCTGATGAGCAACTCGAGTAGGTGTTGCTCCTGTCTGTCGGTTGTATTTGCACATGCATAAGCACAACGAATGAAAAATATTGCAATGTAACCCACTGTTCTTCAACTTTTCGCAAATAATGTCACTGACTAATTGAATTAACATTTGTTTACACAAGTAGTAATTGCATGCCTAGTTAGTTTGCCTTATGCAATAGTCACTACATTGTCTAATGAAATTAAAATATTTATTACGTGTCATCCTGTCAAAATGTTTTCTGTAGTTCCACACAAATTGGCCATAACAAAAGGTTAATAGGGAATACTTAAATGTAGTATAGTAGCCTTCGAAATATAAGCTTACGCCCAAAATAATTTTACCCCGTAATGGGATTTTACATTTTATTTATTTCGTTAAAATAATTTGCGAAATTATCTCTCCATCTTTTACCCCTTAGACTCATAGTAAGTCCCATATGGCTCTCTTTATAACCTTTATTAAGCTGTCAACTACTACTTTATCAATATCTGGCTTTGTGTCGTTGTATTGAAAAGAACGGTTATATTGTACCTTCTAATTTCTTTGTAAAATGCATTGGTTCGGTCTTGTCCTTGACCTTGTTGCGCTTAGCTTAAGCAACCTAAATGATCGGCAGTGACCATCACCAATTTCAATAGTTCCTGTTATAAATCGTTTAATGTTTACATTGCCAATAATACATGTACATGTAATGTGACATTAATTGTATTTGTTTGCATGTTTGTATAGATAATCCAGCTGCAAACACATTACTACGATGTACCTATACAAATAAATTATAAGATACTATGTGTTGTACAAAACGTAATGAAACTTAGCCTATAGTCACTAAGAAAACATTAGCTGCTCAGTTTGCCGATGCACAATTGCTGTTTGATTATTTGACAGGGTCAAGGAAGCAGTTCTACGTACTTACTTTCGGTACTAGTATGTATATTATGAATTGGAAGTCGTAGTAAGGATGAGATTGAAGACGTATGAAACTATGGATATGTTGATTATCCTAAATGAACTCGAAGATCCTACCTATCAGGCCGTTTGCGTTTCACTTTCAATTAAACCGTTAGTACACTCTTCTTGTGTTAATTATCCCGACAGGTACAGTAGACAAATTAGGTTTGGAAGATTTGATTTTTGATCTTTCACCTAGCTGTGGACTAATTGAGACTTTAAAATAATGTTTACTATGCATAAAATTCGTAGCATGAACAATTGGAGTAAAACCTTTAGTATTCAGCATCAAGTGCAAATTAAAATAGTTATAATATTGTAATAATTATAAAATAATTATAAATATTTCGCTCAAAATAAAAATAAGTAAAACATACTTATAGCCCTATTTACTAATAGCTATATTTTCAATTGCATGAATTATTTTGTGAGATTTCTCATCATACTAACAATAAGTGTAGCTAATTAATCTGAAGATTATAATTTGCTTGTAGATACTATGTATGCGCCTTCTTTGAAAAAAGTAATTTAGGTTCGTAAGCTTTATAATCGCAATTAATTTGTATGCAAACTTAAAAAACAATAATATACAAATTACTACTAGTACGAACATCAACACAAACTATTCACTACTTATGTATGTATGAATGTGTGTATTATTGAAGAATCCAGTCCAAGAGCCAAGAGTCCCACATTGAAAAACTTAATAATTTTTACCTTGAAATGGTTTATCTTTACATCTCATTTACATGAATAAAATAAAACATTATGAGAATTAAACGATCCTGTATAACGAACATAAGGCAGTGCAGTGTAATTTACATATACTGTGTACTACTATTAGTATCTTTTTGTTAGCATTAGATTAGACAACTTGTTCCCACTAATTCTCACACTAGGATTTATTGTTTTAGCCATAATGTTCATATAGGAAGGTTGATATTTACACCAAGATGGTTTTGCTTACTCATATTTTACGTTCGCTACATGTGTGCCTAAAATAATACAAATTTAGATCAAAATTATTAGAGTTACAAGTTACATGAGTTAGTACTACATTTTCTTTCTAAGGTAAAGCAATTTAACGTTCACTCCGTAAATGGCTATGCTTAAGAACCGCCTTTAAAGCAGCTTTAATACTTTTTAGGAATTAAGATCCATGTTATGTTCTACTAGTCGAGGGAGGTAGAACATTTTACTTATTACGGTCTACTGACACACAAATCACACAGCGAGTAAACAATAGTTTTATTGTCATGTCATGGATATATAAAGCTGTCAAGTTTATTAAACAGTTTATGAAATGACGTGAAAAATCTTTGAAATTAATTCTTTTTGACAAAGTTGACAGGGTACTATATAATTTTGGTCAGTATTACTGACTATATATCTAGTGGCTGGTTCCATTTAAAAATGATACCTGTACTGTTCAAGAAAATGGTTAGGCATTTATTAACATTTTTGGACGTACCATACTCATTCGATGAGAAATAATAGTTTTAGGATAATTATAAGCTACTGTACCGTCAACATAAATAAGCAATAAGTACATAAGTGCGTATTGATGCTCCCCAAAAATATATAAAAATGAAATCACTATACTGTATGCAATTTGGGGAAGTCCCTATGCTTGGTAACCGTTAATATTTATGTAAAACTAATTTATTGCTAATTAATAATTACTAATTACGTACCAAAGCTACAGTAAGTGTATTCTGGAGCATAGAGCATCTTACGAATATTTTATAGTATGCAAAATGTGTTTTCCACTGACACTATGTCCCAACGAGATTGTATCGTCGATAAAATAAATGATAAATTAAGGCTTTTAAGATAATCGAAGTAAATTAATCTCCGCTACCAGAAAAGGTCAGATAAATCGAAGAGGTCAGATAGATTATTTACAATTTGTAAATTACAATACAATTTTATTTATCAGCTCATTGAAACATAGCTCCTACATTCCTTGGTACAAGAGTAAGTTTAGTAGAAATGTCTATAATAAAAACGTTCATTATTTTTTGTAGAGAGCTTATCACCTATCGTCCAGTAAAATTATTATGTATAGTTTGTTATAGACATAGCCATTATTTAAGTAAATTGCTCTCCACAGCTTATAACGGGAAGATGACTGTCGGCATCATCAATACCTTCCTTACCTTACGATAATCAGAAATTGCAAGCAATTGATGACGCCTTGACTTCTGCGAATGCGATATAGGTACTTCTTACTAAATAGTGATAATACTTTCAAGTACTATAGTATATTCAATATACATATGAGTAGCATAAGTTCTATTGTATTATATAATACAATGTTAAGATGATTACAAGAAAAACTAACATTGGTAATTGCAGATGAGTAAATTGTATATTTGAGCGGAAATACTGGTATTTTCGTGTTTTACATTTACATACTTCTACAAGGAATAATATTCTCAGTAGGATACTAAGCATAAGCGATATATTCATATACCTAACTACTATTTGCAATGATAGGGATTTAGTAAATGTATTCTACTACGTAGTTTGTAAATTCTTTAGTGCGGATCATTTTCTCACTTGAATTAAATAAGTTAATCATGCACCCAGCTTAGGGGATATTAATAAGCATTGAATTCGATTGTTGCATTTGAATCTGTACTGTAGTAAATACATGAAACAATTTCCGTTGTCTTCGTATGGGCGTGAGAAGATTATTTCATAATATAGATGTACACCAACCACAAACACTCCTTTACGTGTACGCAAATAATCTGCAATCTGTGTATTTGTCATAATATTAATATTAATTGCAATTACTAAAGTATAAATGTTCTATGAAGCTGTATGAATTCATGGTAGTTATTTAATTGAATTGAAGGTCGAAAAGCAGTTGTGAATAAGCATGGTGATTCCATGGTTGACGTATCTCTAGTTAGTATACCTAGTTTGGTTGATACATACACACAGTAAGTTCCATTTTAACATTATTCTGTATTCGAATAGTAAATATGGTAATTTAAAGTCGATTTTTCCAACTAGTCGGTAGAGTCAGGATATTGACATTCGGGCATCATATTGGTGACGCAACAGTATGCTTTACAGCTTTATATTGTGTACAATAAAGGTATATGTCCACTTTATTTTCTGATTATGTGTATCACTAATCTATAGTACTATTTATGTAGTCCCTAATTGTATGTGCTTGCTAATTTAAATTATTTATGTATTAATTGATGTTTATGAGATTCAGTCTTCTTATCAGTTCAGTTTTTTGCATTTACAGTGCACTTACTAATGGAATGCAATTTGCATGCAGTAAATGACTTGGGCGAAGTGCCTAATAGCATCATGCTATTATCCTTGTTAGTAGTATAACTATTCTTTCAACCACGCCACGAAAATAGAAACTTACTACTTAATCTTTTCAATGAATTTTGCACTAAATTAGAACGATGCACTTTAACAGTGCGACATACCTTTAAATATGTCAAATTAAGAATTTTTCTTTAATAAATATGAATACAATTGTAAAGAAGAACTGATTTCATTGTCGCCTAGCCCCATTCATCCCTAATGTCTTATGCAAATAAAGCGTGAAGGAAAATGTGCCACAAGTTACAAGTGGTTGCTGTTTTGTTTGCCTGTCCATCGTGGCATGTCAGTCGTGTATTTATCAAGTGGATTGGAATGTTACTGTTCATGTACTATAGTATAAATGCTAAACTTTGAATTTTCAAGTGCTTATATAAGTATCACATTACTATTATCTTGTTAACAGTATGTAGAATAAATAATATAGCATTTGTTATACAATACACTGGCATGGAAGGGTAGACAGAGAGACAGACCCATGCAGGGGCACAAATAAACTTGGTAATAATGCTTCCTTAGCATTTGTATCAATATACTTCGTTATATGGAATTCAGAAGACTTAATAACAAAAAATTCATCTCTACACTCTACACGCACTCATGCTGTTATAACTACTACATTGAATTAATTTTATAATTGCCCTTCTTGCACTTAACTCATCTGCTCCTTCCTCTTTAACCCACTGTAGACTGTAGTGCATCTGGCTTTGGATAAGTACATTAACACGGTTTGGAATTAATTACATTAATCTCCTATCTCCTTATAACGTAACATTCAGCAGTAATTCTACTATTCTACGCTCACTTAAGTAATTGTGTGTAGGTAGGTACACTTAAATGTTTCATCTCTCCTTTCCCGTCACTTTCATGGACACGTAAATGTAGTTTAGCCAATAATGCTTTGCACTTTGCACTGCAGGACTGTTAAAGATGACAATTCTAATAAATTAATAGCATTCCATCCTTTATGTCCTCATTTGTGTGGGTGGGTGTGTGTCGAGTATATGTACTGTGTATTGCATATTTTTAAATTCCATTGTTAAGTAAATAAGTCTCAATGTCTCAGTCAGCAAGAAGTTCTTAAGCGCTTAGTTGTTGACACGACAGTGATATTGATAGTGATACATAAATGAATCTATCCTCTATCTACGTATACTATATGTACAAATTCATTTAATCGATGGGAAAGTAAATGTAATGTTATGTAAAGTATAATAATGACATATAAGGAGATAAATTTTATACATTTACAAAATAGAGTCAATTTATACTGCGTATACTATCTGTATGTGTCATGTCATGTGGCTAAGAAATAAAACAGGATGAGGATGAGACATTGGATGCCCCATGTCATTGGCAATAACTCAACTAAAGGATACTCAATGGACATCCAAAGGACAAGAACTAATAAATATACACTACTTTATTGAAAATCTTGTAAAGACTGACACTAAGATACCTTTATCTACATTAATTGTAAGTAATCATGAGATTGAATGTATTTAATGCAAGCATATGTCCTAGGCACAATTGTACTGTCAGGCACTGGAACCTTATCAAGCTTTTTAACGAAATATATCAAATATTGAATTTTAATGGCGATATAGAGCATATTGATTGCAAAGTATAACTTTTCTGGTTTTAAGGATGACCTTTAGGGTAAATATCAGGTGTGTACTAATTTATGGCATGCAATAACCATTTTTTGTGTTTTTGAACATTTATTTTTGAGAAACTGTTATTGGCTGCAATAAGGGAAATATTAACAATGATCCCTTGGCTTAATATAGAACTGTATCTAAGACATATATAAGTACTTAAATGTACATACACAGTACATAGGTAGTATAAGGATGTATTTGTAACGAAGGAACCTAGAAAAACTATTACAACACTAAATGCATTGATAATTTGAATGAAAATTGAAGATCATTATCATGATGTTTTATCAAGGGAGCCTCTCAAGTCTCAAAGAACATAAAATCATGTGTACTTATTCTATAGTGCCATTTATATGTAAATCTACACATACCACAAATCGTGTAAGTAGCAAACAGCAAACCTCTTTTTTAATACTTATTATGGAATATTTTTTACATATACGAATGCAAATGTAGTACAATACAATTATGCTAAAGCTAAAGTTCTCAAGTTCAATTCGTCAATAATTCCACAAGCTTATTTGTTGTTAAAATTTGCATAGTGTTTTGTTTTCGTCATGTCTACAGTCTACATATTAGTCGATACAAGCTAAGCGTAAATAATCTTTGTAAACAAACGTATCCTCTCTCTACATAGTTTCTTTAAAGTTTGAGCTGATAATGTGAATGTGATGCTGAACTGAATGCAATGCATTGCTAATTAAAACTGTGGATGGCCCTGAGTGTCGAGTGATGAGATGAGATGAGCAAGTACATCTTTATGGATATAGGCAACTTTATATTCCAACTTGAACCTAATTGCTCATCTCTGACTCTCTGACTATAAATATTGGGTTACATAGATCACTCAAGCTGTAAATTGTATACTTATTGTAGTACATTACATTTTGATTGTTGCATATACGGTATACGTCTGTATATTAAAATTTCTATCCTTAAATGCAATCAGTCAACGTATGTACTTAAATTAGTTAACTAAATATATATGTAAGTACAATTACAAATAGTTAGTTATTCAGTACAGTAGTAATAGTAAATATAAATTCCCTTTTCTTCTATTTAACAACTAACAAGCACAACACAACCCTCCATTAATTTCCTTTCCACCTTCAATTCACTTTTATTAGTAGTATGCTCAAATTAAAGATCCCATTGCATTGCATAACGCATTTTTCTAACAATAAGTAAGACCTAACCAACATATCAACATAATAATACACTTATCAATCTACATGACAATGAGGATTGCTCCTTTGTTTTTTACAAGTTAGATTCTTGTCTGCCCCTGTTTCCATTTTGCTCTTTTGATGTTATGTTATGTTCATGATGTGATGTATGTGTCCTTTTGCAGAGCAATAACATAATATTTATAATCTCAACTGGAGCCATTAAATTAAAGATAATTCTCAATGTTTTCCATTCTTTGTGTCGGTTGCCGCTGTGAAATTATTAATAATTTTACTTTGGGTTGGTTTCTAATTCTGCATATTGTTAAATTGCTCAACTGCGCCCACAATCCATAATAATACAAAAATGTCAACAGGATATTATAAATAATATGGGCACAAAATCAAATAAAAGTAATAAAAAATGTTGTGGTCTGGTCTCTGGTCTGACTCTGAGTTGGCATTGGCAAGGATAAATGGATAATAAGTGCCATCAAGGTGATAAAAAAAAGAAGTAGATAAGGTTTATTTATTCTCTCGTTTGTATTGTAAAACTAAAGCAGTTAATTATTCAACAATTTACAAAAATGAATGTACCTGCTCATTTTTTAGGTATAAACTATAATAAAAGTAATTATCTATACGAAAGCTAAACTAAACTGAACTGATATAAAAATACGAGATATTTTATTTATATTTATATTTATCGCATCTTGTGTTACACATACATGCTACAGACATAACACTTAATGTTCCACAAAGATTTATCTCGCCCTTTATCCGTATATCAACTTGGTTACCTTAATTTGCCTTACTAAACTTTAAGATGCTGCAGATTCTTAAGCATTATTCTAAAGTTTTCAACATTTAGGTGTAACAATGCTATAAACTACAATATTGTGCTTACTAGCAGTATATTATAGTTGCAATAAGATAAGAAGAGCTACTGACAGCTATGAAATCTATAGGCTAGTAGAAATAGACAGGGTAGTAAATATCATCGCTTGAGAATTGAGATTCTGGGAAAATGGTTAGAAGGAAGATGATACTAATTTCTTTATGATGTTTCATTTAACCGGTTACATAAGTATTAAGTAGATATCTAATATTTCCTCATCTTTTTAAAGCTATAAAGTAGGCAATAAGCAAAGGTAATATATTGAACTAGTTGACAGTTAAATGCACAATAATTCAAGAGCAATAGTGCTTTATGCATACGAAATTATCATTGAAATGGGCCAGAAACACGCAATGCAATGCAACTTAATCGATGCAATTGAAAATTGAATGCACTTCAT
>JAQFYC010005010.1:0-15482 GCA_034694165.1 Tomocerus mixtus | reverse complement strand
GTCCGTAATGAAGGTATATTTTAATCCGACCCAAAATAAATAAGCCTAAGCTCGGATTAGCTTTGCTGTACGCACCCGATAGTGATACTATTCAGAGGTATTTTAAAAAGAAAACACGATATCATGCATAGGGAAACGAGTGAGTGTAACAAAATAAGGTGCATGTGTGTACTGTATTTGTACAAATGCACGATAAGTATGTTGTAGCACTTATTTATCTAAACACATACTGGGTACCTACTACCTACATAAATACCTACTACTAACTACATACATTAAACAATTGAGACTTGAAAGATCAATCTTGTGGAAGTGAAGGCTGTGGGATTGGCTATACTAGTAGGGCCAGGGTTCTGGTTCTATTTAGTTGTATTGTAGCTGTACTTGTTCTCAAAGAAAATTTTAGGGATGTATGTAAAGAATACATACGCACTCACTTAACTAGCTACCTAATTCTACAACTAAATAAATAAATAATTCAAGCATTCAAGATTAAAGATCAGAATAACCTCACATCACATCACACATCGCATTGCATCATTACAGTTTACATAGTGTGTACAAAACATACATAAGTAGAATACATACCTTAAACCTACAGTACACTAAAACTAACATAGACATGAATGATATCAAAAACAAGGAGAGTCTTCTACTTAAGTAATTCTCCTGATGAAATGCGAAGATTGGACTCAGGATTTTAAAGAGCAGGTTATTCGTTACATAGACATCCTCATCCAGCTCCCACTTGCTCATTTCATTTAGAAAGCGATTCTTTAATGACCAATTACAGAGCCGTAAAACGGGCCGTTTAAACCATTTATAGAGCTGTAGCTCGCTCAAGAGTTATATAATATAATGGCGATTCCTAAGACAGATTGGGTTGGCTTATGAGGAAAAGCTCTTAGCTCTACATTACATGTACATGTACTTTGGCAAGTAGTTTCTCAAGTGAAAGAAAAAGCTCCACTCTTCTCCCAAAATTATATTTCTTCAACTTTTTCAGCCTTGCCCATTCTGTTGTCCTTTTTACCATTTACTGGACTGGACTTTGTCCCATTTCTATCTATGTGCTCTGTAGTAGTAAATATACAACATCACATCGACAAACTTACTTTTAGTTCACTTCAGTCCACTCTCATTCACAGATGATAAACTATTGTTAGTGGAGAAGAGAAATGGAAGATTCTTATAGTATTAACTAAATAGATGTTGCTGACTTATTTTACTTACACACTAGGGGACAGTCCAGTTCAGCCAGATAGATAGAGACAAGACAGGGAATATATATAATAAAAAATCCCTGTCTTCTTGGGCTGCTATGTTTCTAGGTTGTTTTGCCTTTGCCTTCCTTGCCTTGTCTCGTCTATCTACTATCTTTTTTTCTAGGTCGTCTCAACTTTATTACGGATTGTACATATACTAATACACACACACATACAATATATCTGTAAATACACTTTTTCTAAAGCGAAGTAAAAACATGAGAAATACTCATCTTCACTTTTATTTGATTCTGTCTTGTCTTTCCTCCTTTCCATGTCTGACGATGAGCATTGAAGAATTACATAGTTAGTTAGTAAGCATCTTTAGTTAGGTAGTTGACTTTTATACTTTCTTAGTTAGAAGAAGACATTGTACAATACAGAACAACAACATGACTACAATACACAGCACTATAGAATTGGGTTGGATTGAAGTGGCTGGAATCGAATGGTTAGGTTGATGTTGACTGGAATGGAAGATGTTTTTTAAGAGCAAGATGTTCACATCTCAACTCGACTCTATCAAATGATGCGATCTAATGTAGAAACGTTGTGTAATGTAATATAATGAAATTCTCTACTCTTAGCGCTGAGCAACTTATCGTACTTATGTATTTCTTACGTACAATAATGCTAAAGTACCTCTAATATCTGTATCATGTATTTTACTTTACTTAGCAAGTTTTAGGTTTGTCCCGACACTAAAGTTGACTCTTTAAGATAGCCTTTAGTGTGTAATGCTTGCACATACAATGCAACACCCAGTATCATCTCATCGACTCATCACGGACGCAAGTCAGATCGGCTCAGGCTACAAAATCTTTCCCACAAACAACTGATTTGGACTTGAGATCATGACAGGGACAGAAAGAACGAAACAAACTTACTTAGCAAACTACCATAGAAAGAGCATATCAACATTAAGGAGAAAAAAGCGTCTGTTTCTTTAAGCTTTTCTTTCCTTTGCTGAAGTTACTTATCGTTAGTTCTGTTCTGTTCTTTAGTCTCGCTCTGGTCTGGTCTGTTCTGTTCTGGCTTGCATTTACTTGTAATTTGTCCGGGGTGGCACACATTTACTTTTGCCCATAACGAGAAATTGAAAGCATGTCTTTCCACTTTCGGAAATTACATCATAACATCCAACTTTTCAAAGGATTTACGTGCACACAACCACAACTCTTCTCCAAGATATAAATAGACAAGCCCTATATTTATACTAAAGATTTACTTAACCACGTTGCTACGTTAGTATTAAGAATAGGCTAGTTATAGTTATAGTTAGTATAATCAGTAAATTGTGTGTCGAGAATGTATATCTTATTTATTTCTGGACTCCTTTAAACCTTACATGCATTTTAACAACTAAGTATACATGCTATAAGGGATTGTGTACATATAAGAGATGAATAAGTATATAATAATCTCTCCTCATTCAGTTTCAGAAGGTACGATACGAAGAAAGTTTCCTCTCTGCTCTCAGCACAAGAAATACAATACAAGTCTATTCATTTCAACAACACATGCTCTCATGATTCATGGTGTGGTCCAGGCCAGCCGAAACGATACTTATTTAGTCCTTAAGATTGCTGTAGAAGGAGGCCAGGCCATAGTACACACAACACAACACAACTGGAACTCTGTTCCCTCATAAATCTCACGAGTGAGAGCAACTACTAATTGGTGACAAAATAATTCCTCAAGTTTAGGTTACTCGCTGCTCCTTCCATTATAACGTGTAATCTAATATAGGTGCTAGTAAATGTTTTGCTGGTTTGGTTTGGTTCTTCTTCCTTCGGGCCAAGTCAAACTAGATTAGATTAAGAGCTCTTCTCCATAATACAGAATATTCCATCTTCCTCGCCTTAATTTCTATACTGTTAACTGTAATACACAGCACACTTTGTTCATCTGTGTAGTGTACAGATAGTTCAAGTTTTCAACCCACAATATCTTCCTTAACTTAATTCAAATGTTAGTTTAATCCCACCTCTATTAATTGCAACTAGCAATCGTAAATTAAATTTCCTAATTGTATGGAGATATTCGTTCCACAATCAGATTGGTATAAAATAGAAATTTAATACGAAATGGATAGCTTTATTCCAATGATAGCTTACGACTGTATACAAAATGCAGTGTTGTTTTATGCAGTTAATGTTTAAATGTCCTACATAATTAGTCCGTCAATAATTTGAGCTTCCAAAACAAATACAGATAAAATAACACCTGGAAGACACTATTTATATAGATTGACAAATAAATATTGATATAGTACATACTACATAGACCAATTATGTAAAAACTATGAAGTCAGTGTAGTCTGGAGTAATGTACCATTAGAGTTCTAATCTAATAACTAGATTACATATTAGTAGATGTATCTAACCTTTTTTGGAATAAGTAATAGTCAGAAGTCTTCCTATTTTTAACGCTTTCCTACTCCTCTCCTCGGGATAGTTGCATTTCTTTCTTTCTCACACTTTTACGTGTTTTCTTTTGAATCATTGATATAATTCAATTTCCAGAAGACTTATACTAATACTTAATACTAAATCCATACACCATTTGTGAACATAAATAATATGTTCTTCCTGCCTCTCTACTTTAGTTGATTTAAGTTTGCTCAGTATGACAGTGAGAGCGGGTATTTGTTTCCCTAAAATAACTTTATCTGAAAACGAAGACCTTTTTACTACCACAATTAGTTACATAACTTTTAAAGTATAGGCAATAAAAAAGAAAAATTTATGTAATAAGGAAAAGGGGAGGCGTTTATCTGTAGAGTAAGGCAAAGCAGAGCTGAAGAAAAGATAGGAGCTAAATAGCTACAGAACCAAGAACCATGCGAAGCCAATGCAATGCAATGGACTGTAAAAAATCTGTTGTAGGATAATTCAGTGTAATGGGATTAAAGAGAAGATTCTTTCAGTATGGCCAATATTTATGAGATCTTATGCTAGTAGTCAGAAGGAAACCGATCGATAAACAGACGAATATGTTATTAAATTATCATGGGGATCATGAGTTATTGCTTCAATCCTTCCGCCCAGTTAGTTCTAGTTCCTGGCCTGGACACTTTTTATTCTTCACTGCATAAAGTATAAACTAGGTCTTTAAAGAGGTTAGGTTTGGGAATTGAATAATGCACACTATTATATACTATAGTAGTACAATCTACTGACTCATTCAACCTAAGAGATGAACTTTACCTTCATAAACCTTTGGAGAACCTTTGGAGAATGAATGAGACCCTCGGATAAAGTGTTTAGTTAGGAATCTTCACTATTATCGCATTGGATCACATTGGCCTGATAAACCCAACACCATTAGAACGCAAACTATGCGATGAAAGATCAATTTCACTGCCTTGCAAGATGCCAGCAACACCAGGCCAGACAAGAATATCTTTAAATATGTATAGAGATGTTCCAAGAATAACTTCTCTCAAGAATCTCGAATCTTCAAGAATTTCTAGTGTTCTGTTCTGTAATAAGAATGTGAATGTTGGTTTACTAAATTCTCGTTGATGCTCTGCTGAACGCTTGTCAGTGGATACATTAAATCCGAATAGCGTGAACATTCAATGACCATTCGACATTCGTCAAGGGTCAATGTCAGGTTGCATCTCTGCATCTCAAACTGACATAAAAAAGCGTCACACAACAGCACAACCCTTAACGCTCATTCAAAATTCAATCAAACCAATGCAAATGTAAAATTATTGTATTTATTATATACCTCTAGCTATACTATAGTAGACATGAGATGGAAATGCATTATACTACAGATCCCACTGCATGGAACGATTTAACGTTGAAATCTTGAAGTTTGTCAAGTCAAGGTAGGTGTAGTATAAGGTTGACTATCTGAAAGTCAAATCTTACATTTAAAAGTTATTAGGTAAGTACCTTACATGCATGCCTCCACATAAATTAGCCATATAATTTCAAAGCCCAATATAAATCGCATTTATAATAGAAATTCTTTAATTTCCATCAAATCTTTCAGATCTAAGCAGTAAATTAGACGAAATCACTTTAATGTTCTCCCTCCCGGGCGATTAATACAATTGATTGAATTCTTTGATAAAATAATTGAAAAAATGCTTATAAAATTGATATTTTAACATAATTCAGATGATAACTCGTTTCCTGATTCATAATTCATTTTGGCCTGTCGGATAAGATAATATGACAAACTAGTTGCTTGCTGAAAAGTTTTCTTATCGTGTGTTATGCATTTAGTAGTTGGTTGGTGTGTGCCTTAAGGGTGTCCATCACAATCTCGTGTAGCAATACTATTCATGCTGCATTAGAATCATTAGACACAGCTTTTCTTTTGCATGCTGCAAAGCGAACTGCATTCTAGGTGCTAGCAGTATAATAACATTGCATCGATTTGACAAGGAGTGAGTTGAGTGAGTGAGAACGGAGACGTAACCTTAAGGAAGGAAGGAGGTAAGAAGTATACATACATTTATACCATATGCAGATGAAAACGATACATCACATCACGAATATTAAATATTAATATTATATTAAGGGTAGTATAAACAATAATACTAGTATATACATATTATAAGCATTACTTATACTTTTACAACAACCACATTGCCTAATGTACTATTCATAAGGCGTACCATAGCAGATAATAGTAATTGTTACTACGTACTCGAAAGACAGGTAAAGTAAATGGAGAAACAGTTAATGGATAGAGATAGCTAAGGAATGGGATGTCATTGTCACAATTTATTTTTTCATGCTCGACTATTTCCTCGCTCATTGTTCAAGACTGTAGGCGTGTGTTTTCTGTCATTTTATCAGGAGACAAATAATGCCGTCAAAGATAAACGCATTTAACTCAAGTCATAAATAATCTGTGTGTGAGCAGTATGCCAAGAAATGACACCATTACCGACTGCACACATCTCAACAAAAAGCAAAGCAAAGGAAGAGGAGGACGAGTGAGTTCTGATCTGAAAGTTCATTCTCATCTCGAGAGACAAAGCATACATTTTATAAGGAACTAAATTCAAGACAAGACAACCCAAGTCAACCAGGTAAGTAAAGTACCTGTGTATATGTACACATACTGAAATAGGCAGACTTATACAGTAAAGATAAGTAACAAATTGAGATTGAGCCTTATTTGGAGTGTGAAGACGTTGACTAGACATGGACCAGCCTGAAAGTCAAGGAAAGGAGTAAAATAGACGGAATATATTTATTGTTTAGACTATACTCGTACTTCTAATAATTAGTATACCTGAGTTGAGCTGAGCCGAGCTGCTCTTTTTCTTAAAGTCAGTATCCATTTCATAAAGACGCATCTTTATCCACTTGGTAATGTAATTTGATGGGTGCACGGGTTTTATTTTAAACAAAAGCATTGCAGCATTAATATTAATAAGCAAAGTAATACAAACTATTACGTTACCTTTTCATTATCGTCATTACAAGCATAAGCCATGAGCTTTGAATTTAATTCTTGAGCAAAGCATACCTATAAATCTTAAAGGGAAATGAAAGAAACGTTTCATTTTACGTAACAAGAGTACAAAAGTCTCTATTTATCTTGTGAGGTGGTGTCTTATGTATAGTATGTAAGTTTGTATAGAGTTTTGCTTAGTCGTGGTTATGTTTGTGTCTCGAGAACATACGAAGGCACTCTATTTTTCATTTCTTTTCACTCTGTTATCAGATTTAGTTGTTACCAAAGTATATATGAAAGTATTATGGTTATGACGGAATCTCACACAAGTTTCTTCAGGACAGGAACCATTCTAAATGTCTCATCACATCACATTCAAACTTCAGCTCCATATATGTACATACAAATACAACTGCATTGAATTTTATCTGCACATGCATCATCCATTATGTATGAAAGGATGTAACTATGTATAAGTAATGTACATATTTTATGCATTTATCTATTTTCTATGTATATTACACTTACACCTAGTATTACTAATGTGTTCCCATCTACAATCTACATATATCTTGTCTTCATTCATTTGTCTCTTCGCACAAAGATACAATTTACATTTACACGAACAATTAGCAATTCCCGCCTCGAAATAAATTACCATTACCTCTGTAATGTAATGTTTTACTGTCTGATGTTCTTACTATTACGCAACTAATGCATATGCAAGTAGTTAAGCAACAAATCTAGACAATAATATCAGGTTCATGCCAAGCAACTCACTTACTTCACTACACTTGCTTGGCACCGACATGACATTGGTAATAATTTTGCGTTCACATTTTTCTCATAAAGTACTTTATTTACTTGCGAGTGCGAATCCTTCTTTCTTAATGTTATGTATTCATAGTGCCTGCCTAATGCAAAATACATTAATAAATTAAGCATACATAATAAGGACACAACGAAAACCGGCTAGAGTAAAAGAATGCGTAGTTGTAGTTGTAGTAAGGTAACTTTATAGCAGTACCATATCTGCACGGTTATTATCCTCTAATTTTAATTGCTATTACACATTTTTCACTCTCAATACAGATAAGTATATAGAAAATAAGATCTATATATCCATGTATGCTAATAAAGGAAAAATCCTTTTTCGTGTCAAACCACCATTCAAGTGTTTTAACGAACAAAGAATTTGAAACTACTTAGGTGCATAAAATACAAGTTTATGTATGATAAGTTACTTTATCTATGAACACATGTGCTGTGTGTGTACAAACATATATGAAATATGTCTATGCGTATAGGTACTTATCTACAATACAAATAATACATACTACGTATGAGGAACAATAAATAAGCGATGAATGCATAAATTAACTTGATTCGCAAATGGGAAATTTTAATGGAAATTAGTCAGCAGAAGCGGCGGAATCTCAAGACAAGGGAGTCATGTCAAAAATGAATAATAGAAAAGGAAAACATTACAAAAACTAAATGATAAAATATCTTCATTTAGCCACGAGGGTTTTCGTGTATTGTATCAGATGGATTTGACATTAGCGTGGCACGATGTGATACTGACGGCTTTATATTTCCAGTTCCTAATGTTATTATCCATTATAAGTGCCTACCAACTACCTACTCAAACCCAACCTACTAATTCGGACGGATATATACTTATTATATTGCACATAACACTATTAGTATTACTAATAGGAAAAGAAAATAAATAAATAGTAGCCCAGTTTAGTTGAATCGTTGAATGCAATCCAATCTAAGCTCTTTGCATTATTGCTTGATATGGAACTCGATCCATTCATCATTTAACATTAAATTAATGCACTTGTCGGTATTCCGTCGATGTATACAAACGTCGAAGTATATCTGTATCCCAAGGTACATTTAGAGAATCATATCCTACATAGAAACACTGACAAGTATGTGCAGCACAGATAGAATTGCTTTTGGTTCGCATTTCTCAGATTTGTACCCTTTGGGTCCGGCTTAGAGAAAAACTCGATTGAGGTTCTGGTGCTAAAAGCTTCTCGTGAAGGTGTCAAAACGGGTTAACGGTCTCATCTGATCTGATGCGATCTTCTGAAACGTGAACAAAAGGATAAGTGGACTTTGGTGCGAGAGAGAGAGATGAGTTAGATGAAGAGAAAAGGCAGACTTCAGCACTAAAACCAAACAACGGACAGACAACAGACAGCTTTCAGAATGACAGCCCGGAACGAACGGAAAGCAATGGTCAACTGATAGAGACGGAGGAGAACTTAGAACTCCTTGCCGAAGTTAATCAGATCTGAAGTCAGCAATACAGATGAAATGTAATACAATATTATACATTATCGTGCCCCATAGCCATTTTATCATGACTGGCATTCGATTTCATTTCATTTACAAATTATCTTAATGGGCTCACAATATATTTTTATAAGAGATACACGCTCTTTTATTTATGCTCTTGTTTACTCATCTTCTTCAGCTTATTCTTCTGGTCTGGCAATACCAGTGCATTCTTATGTGCATCTTACATTGCAGATAATACAATAGGATCATAGACCTTTAAAAGGCTGTATAAAAAATAATAATCAATGCAAAAAAATCTCTTTTGTAGGATACCCAGATGTTATTAATCCTTAAATACCTTATTAATTATATATGCGATCTTCAGAAGCTTATAAATAGACTTCTTCAATTTCATTCATTTCAATATTGTGTATAAAAAAGAATTAGAATTTATATTCCAAAGACTATTTTTAAACTAAACAAAATATATAACACATTAGTATACTGATTAGGTCTCTCATTCTTAACTTCTTCAAATTAAAGGTATTTAATTGTAGGTTTCATTTAATTTCCTATGCTGTACCACCAGCAACACAGCATACTGTACATGAACAGTAATAATTTCATATTTGCATTTGTACTAAGAAGTTCACAGTTTTTATTTAATGTGGATAAATGTGTGCAGCATTTATTTATTGTGGCTTTCTCTGGCATGATGTGAGATGATGAGTAGCCTGCGTAGGAAGAGGAAGGGGAAGTGCGTCTTTGAAAATATAATATTAAAAGGATTGCTGTGAGGGGAACGTGCCCTTTATGAAATCACAGATATTGAGACAGAGCCTTACTTATCGTTAGAAAAATAACTGAAAAATGCCATAATGTAAGTAAGTGAAGAAGAGCTGTTGGCTGTTATTGCTTCATGCGTCGAATTTAATGGGAAATTGTTTATTTTCTAAGGCACACGACCGGATATAACAGACGGACTTTTCTTGGCCTGGCGTGGCTTGGCGTGGCCGACGCATTTTCTTTGTGTTGATAATCCGAAATTCGAAAAGGACCCTAGAGGCTTACTTAGCTGAACTCAACTCAACTTAGGTTATGTTAGCTTATGTTCGAAACTGAAGAAGAAAGTAAACCAAAAGCAAGATAGTAAGAGTATTCATACTTACTAAAGTCTACTTCTACTTATCTCTAGTGATTCTTTCTCTTCCGTTGCGTGTGCTCTGGTTTTCGGTATTTTTCTTTACTTACTTTACTTACATGCGTTTATATGTACTTCTAAAACCGAGGAGGCAAAGGCAAGGTAATATTATTATATAACGTGTGCCATACACAGTTTAGTTCAGGAAGGAATGTTGAATGTGTGCTTAAGTTTACGTTGGGCTTGGGGTTTGCTTAGTGGTGATGGTGACATGGTCTGTGCCTGATTTCATTGCCATAGTATACCAGTACCAGTCGGAAACTGCAGATATGAAAAAACATCGTCGAAGGCATTGGATATGATGTGGATTATGTTTACTAAAAGATGGAGGTATTCTTTACGACCGCGACCACGAAGAAGGAAAGGAAGAATGATACGTTTAGTTTACTATATAGTTTTTGTATATTATGAGATGAAGTAATGTGATGTGATGTAAGTGCAGAAGATCTGCGTTGCTTGCTTAGTGAGTGTGTGTGGCTCGAAGGGATTTTCATTTTTCTTATGCCTTTCCTAATAACACCTATAATACTAATAACAATAATAATTTCTGCTCTCAATAATGACTTGCTTTCTTTAGCAAAGAACTTCAGTGCCTTTATTATATGGATGGAAGTATGGAACTGACTTGACTTGACTTAAGTCTGCCTTTATGGCATTTACCAAATGAAAAACACACGCACACACGCTAGAAAATACACTGCGTATGAGATAAATAGACAAATCATCTTCCCCGAGTATTTTCTTAAGATTTGACGCTATATGTACGAAATGAAATGAAGGAAGGAAGCAGACGACGAGCTGCTAGCTGTCTTGTCTTCTCTTGTATTTTGCTATTCCGTACATCTTGCTTGTCTGTATTGATGTAATATAAGCATGCTGATCTATTGAGGTTTCAGTTTAGAGTGACTTTGCCTTTTAGCTTATGACGAAGTGTTGTTATGTTATGTTTTATGGATGTGCAAGATGCAATGTCTATTCTATACTTTATTTACTTCTTCCTCTTCTGCTGTGTACTATAGGCACAATTTCTTATTTAACAATATTGTTGTAATGTTACTATATATACTGCAGCACTATAAATAAATATGTATAGGGGATCAATTCGGCGGAACGTTTATGTCAGGGAGAGAAGGGAGATGGATAGCAATTCTTTTTGTGTTTGTGCTACACTGCGATTGTTAGTATAGTTTTACTTCCTTTCCTTCTTCAGACAGTGCAGTGTATAAAAATTCATCTCTTTTTCTCGATTTCGTATTCACCAACATTGACTTTTCTTTATGAGTGCTTGTAATAACTTCGTACCTGCTTGCTACATCCAATAATGTATTGATGGTAGACCTGGTAGAGCTGTAGAACTTAACAAACCTAGTCAATACAGTCAGTTTACACGAATGAAGTTCTTTACCATAAATACAGCACCTTTTGTATACTATAATACTATATACTACACAAGATGCTGATATAAAATGTTACATAATTCATTAATTCAGTTTTTCACTACACACATATTATCATTAATTCAGTTTTTTTTTATTTCAGTTTTAATTTGGGTTTAAAAATTAATTACAGGTAAACTGTTGGGCAAGCGTTAATAGCTTTCTATCTGAAAGTTTGAAACTGAAATACATTGTTGTATTTTGGGTAAATCAATTTTAAATTCAAAATATATTAATGGTTTACGGAATACACTCGAACTCATAACTATGGGGGAATGACATAAAAAGAGCAATTCTAACTCTACACTGTGTATGCACATATTTTGGTCTTATACTTATTGTTAGCATATTAAATAATAATATTTACTTCATCTATCTACTCTACCATCTACATCTGCAATAGAATTGCTTACTTTTAGATATTTGATACATACTGTAGATACATACTATAAGGAAGGCAGATATTAGTTGTTGCTTACTTATTTATCAAAGTTATGTCTGTTACGGCCTGTATCACATTTTCGTCGTATGGCAATGGCACATCCTTTTATCCATTTCAAGAGAGTCAGGTCTTTCTTTTGTGTACATTTCACCGTTCTTACTTTTCGTCGTCTCCGTACAGATACAAATGATTACAGGATGCAAAAATACATAACGCATCTAACTATGAATACGCACATGCCCGTATAAATCATAGGTCTCTAACTAAAAGCAGTTACCTACCAAGCCAATATTGAAGCTATTTGTCAAAGGAATGCATTAGGAGGTATATTCTGTCAAATGGACTTATTGTTAGTTTGTTGGATGTTGTATTCATTTCTGTATGTTCTTTTCTCGCTGTTTGAGTTTCAGATGAAAGTTCACATATCTCATGTCTACAATTCTCAAGTCTCAAGATTATCAGGCATAGGAAGCGCAGTGTGCGTGCGGTGCGGACCAATATGGTATGGCGGACGAAACCCTTTCATATCTTTATAAAGAAACATTTTACAACATTACATATTACTTTTGGATATGATTTACTATATTGATAAGAACAATATTCACAATTTCGTTAACAGCTATGTATGAAGTGAATTATATTGATTATACCTCAAGTCCAGTTCTATCCTACTTTTAGTTTTTAATGGTGTAATTAGTCAAGGAAGCTTCAGTCAAATGAGGATTGTCCTTATTAAAGATGGGTAAATATAACATGCTTTGTAAACATCAATAGGTTACAGATGACCGCTGCTGCTAGAATTACAGATGGCCAAAAATAGTATTAGTGCTGGCCGGCTAGCTATGTAATGTTTGGAATAATTTATGTTTGTATTGTAATATTGTGAAGAAATGCATTTTGTGCTGTAATGTGTAATAGTATGAAACTAAAATACTTCTGCATATAGTAGACAAGGATTGGAGAATTTTAAGGTGGACAGGGCAGGATATGCATTGTATATCAGAAAGTGCATGTCGATATTCAGAACTATTATGTCCCAACCATTACATGAAAATGACAAAGATGAACATTATATTTAGAAAACAAATATGTGCAGAATGTGTATAGTATTTACATACACGAATGTGCACATGCATAAGGGAAGGCAGTGTTTATGGTTTAAACATACGGCATTACTTCGGCAGGGAGCCTCATTGATCTCAGTTGTCTGTCGGTTCGTTTCCTAGCTAGTAGTTAACTTCGGTGCACTTAGAGATGAAGTGAGCCTTGGAAAACATGACTTAATCGTCGAGGAGACGACCAAGTGAAACTAAAAGTGTCGTGTCAGTCAAGTAAGTTCAACTTGAGCCCGCGCGAACTTTGAAAGGGCAACATGCTAAAAATTCTTCTCTGACCAAATTTTAATAAAATATTAAATATTACTAAATTCGAGCTGAACTACAAAATTACACTGATACGTGGACCACAATAGGGTTAATGGGACTGACAGGAGAAAAAAAGGCGGACAAAAGACCAAGAGCTGACATTGATTCCAGCATGAGCTCAACAGGATCTTCACCGGAGAAAACAGATGTTCCGGCTATGCTGGTAGCAATGGAAAGAAGATTGATGCAGAAATTGGACCAACAATCTGAAGCTATGGGGGAATTCGGCAACAAGTTGGCCACTGTGGAGGACAAAATCGAAAAAATTGACGATGCATTACGAGAGAAAAATATCGTCATTCAAGGAATTGCAGAAACTAACCCGGAAACGCAAGAAGAACTTCTACAAAGTTTTGATGACCTAATGAAGCAGATGAATCTGAAAAACATATTAGTCGACAATATTTACCGAATGGGGAAGCCCAACCCAGGCGTACAGAGACCAGTTCTAGTAAAATTGGTTAGATCTATCGACAAACATATAATCTACAGGAACAAGAAAAACCTAACTTGTGCAGTCTTCATAAATGACGACCTTACACCGGAAGAGAGAAAATGTCAAGCAGCATTACGTAAAAAAGCTAAGGAACTGCGAGAGGCTGATCCAAGAAGAGCAACTAAAATTCGGGGATCCATTCTAACTGTGTTACGGGACAAAAAACTTGAGGGAGTCTTCGAAGTGGACCACGACGGGAACATAATTAAAAAATTAAACCAAAAAAAGTGAAAGTCTGCGCCCATAGAAGTGACCAAGGAGGACAAAATTAATTGTATATTTTTAAATTGGAACATTGAAGGTATTGAGAAATTATTTTATTTAAATGCGGAGGAAAAATTTGAAATAGCGAATGCAAGTTTAATTGGCTTCTGTGAAACGTGGTTAACCAAAGAATTCAAGTTGCCAAATTATTTGTTAGATTTTGAAATGATATCACAAAATGCAGTAAAGGTATACGAAAAGGGGAGAGGAATTGGAGGACTAATGCTACTAATTAATAAGAAAAAGATTAAGCTATTAGAAATTATAAGTATAACTGATTCGTGGATAGTATGTAAGGTTAAATGTCTAATTAATAATAAGGTAATAATAATCGGAACAGTTTATATTCAAGCAAATGAGTCACACAGTCAAAAGTCAGAGGAACTATCTTACCTTTGCCAGGAAATTAGGATTACATCAAACACACCTTGTATTCTAGGTGGCGATTTTAATGGCAGAATTGGTGCTTATAACAATAATATTGATAACTATAAATTAACTAATCTTGATTTAATCAACAGGAATTCGTGTGATCGGATGACAAATAAATACGGAAATAATATTATAAACATATTGGAGGAACATGATCTAACAGTTGTAAATGGTAGAACCAAGAGTGACAGGTCAGGCAGTTTTACATTTGTAAATAATAACGGAAAAAGTTTAATTGATCTAATGATTGTAAACACTGCTGTAATTAATGAGGTGCTAGATTTTAAGGTACTAAATATAAATGATTCGTGTCATTTTCCTATTGCTATCTATTTAGGCAACCACACATTGGGTAGCAACAGAAGAGAGAGCAGACTGAAATGGAAAGTTCAAAATTTGAGTACTTATCAGAATGAAGTGAGATCGCTTGCAGAGAATGCGTGTACATTTGGGGAATTTAAATCTGCAATACAAGAAGCTGCCAGCCGAGCAAATATGATTACTTGCCCTAAAATAATTCCAAATGCTAGATGGTTTGATTTGGACTGCCGAAAGATGCTGCAAAAATGTAAACATTTAAATAAAAATGCCAAAAAAGAAAAATGGAGCCATAAATCAAGAAATGATTATATTGAAGCAAAAGCAAGTTATGTGAAATTGCGAAAAGAAAAGTCAAAGAAATTCTACGACGATCAGCGCAATAAAGTTAATTCAATAAAACGCCCACGGGATTTTTGGCCTGCGATAAAAAACCTCAGGAGAAAAGCCATTAACTATTGTCCAATTGACAATGAGAA
>JAQFYC010005009.1:0-15485 GCA_034694165.1 Tomocerus mixtus | reverse complement strand
AAATCGTCACAATAGTATGTACTCCTTGTCTGCAGAACCCCGGATATTGGCAGTGTCCTGCAAATTAGTAATAAATTGAAAAGAGATAAATAAATTGATTGTTGGAATAATCCCATACGTAGGTACCCATATTGTAAGTAATAATGTAAACTGTACGATAGTGTTTGTCATGCTTTAAATGTTAGTTATGTAAGCATATTATTTAAATATCGAGCAAAACATAATGACTAATTTCTTATGTTAGTATATGGCATGATATGTATGAAAGTATATAGCATGCAAGCACAAAGCAAAGATCATAATATGTTACGCAATATTATGTGTAAGTAAGTAAGATCAAAATATTACGAGTAAGGATATTTTGTGCAGTTACTTTATAGTAACTTAAGGATAAAGTATAAGTTACGAACGTTCTTGTCTATAACAATGATCAAAATATTATGCCTATATATATTTTGTGTAGTTACACGCAAAGTTGTGAACGTTCCAGTTCGTGTTAAATAAAGTTAATGATTCATCTTGTACTATTTGTAAAAGTGTATTAGGGGATGTTAATGATAAAAGAAGATTGAAACAGAATAGAGTAGAGTAGAAAGAGTCAGTAAAGCTGAGACAATAAAGATTTAATTGAGCTGAGAGGAGACAATCAATTGATAAAGAACTACGCTTGTAGTATTAACTCTTTATTTTTGTTATCTGCCTCTTACCCAAAATCATATCACTCACTCTTCGGCTTAGGACTAAATCTATTTTCATAACAGTTTATCCATCTCTTAGTAGGGCATGTTAGGGCCCAACCAGTTTTATATTTTATGCGGTTTTTTAACAAGTACGGAAATTATTAGCCCACCAGAGAACAAACTTACATACATAATAATGTGCATTGCCGGTTTACTATAGAGAACCCTAATTGTATTCAGAAGTCTTTTGTTATTGGACTTATAGTAAACCGGAAATAAATTAAAGTATTGTTGTGATTGTGATAATAATATAGTATATTAGGATGAGTTGAACGGTGAAGCTGGAAACTATTTGCAGCGAAGGAAATATACCCAAGAAGAAAGCGAAAATTTAACATGCTATCACAGCTAGTCGGGGAAAGTATCTTTTGGTTTAAAAGTCTGACTCTGTCCAACTACAGTCATTCTTAGCTCGTACTCTCGCAAGAGATTAGCATTATAGTCTAATCAAATGCTCTATTAATTAAAGTTTCTTTATTTGTTCGGTCAGCGTTTTCGGACTACAGACCAGAGCAACAAGGGACACCGACATCTTAGGTAATTGGGTGGGAGGTGGGAGTCCCCTCCTAGAAAAGTTACGATATCATGTTTGAGATTTTGGGAAGACATGAACATGTGCAAGTGCATGTAGTACATATTTAGTAAGATTCAAAGGCCGTTTTCAGCTATTAATTGTCAATCATTGATTGTTGATCAGTAGTTGCCCGTTTGATGTTTGATGGTCACACTTTTTATTCTAATATTGTTGTTATCTGTAGCCTTGCTTGCTTGTCATTGTCACTTAGTTTTTGTCACGCATTCTTCTGCTATGGAAATTTTATATTAAGTTGACAATCAACGATGATTAATGATACCAAAAAATGACTGAAGACCTAATACGGGGTTGGATTTTTGGATTGTCAATTGTCAGTCCTGGGGTGGCAACTCAAAACAATATCATACTAACACTAATCAAACTAACTTACAACTTATTGACAATTATTGATGTTGGTCGTCGGTGATGAAATAATGACAAGGATGTTATTCTGAAAACATTTTTACCACCAACCACCAACAATATAAATAATTCCAGGGAAAATGATGCTAACCGAAAAATATTTTTAATTCCGAGCAATTATTCAATTAAATATATCTCAGTATTTTGTAACTTACATACCCCAACAATAAGCCAACGTATCAATCAGCAGTCCAACCCTGAAAGTGACAGTGACATGTAAGTGAATATCAGAAGGCGAACAATGACAACGTGACAACTGCCTAACAGTGCAAATATTGAATATATTGGCGAATTGCCAATCTTGAATGTAAATTCAATTAAATGTCAAATTCTATATAACGCAACAAATTAATGCGATTTAGGATGAACCATTATTTAGTTGGAACCTACTTACTACTTACTTACTTTATTTGTTGTTTGTTATCTGTTTGTAAACCACAGATTTGAATTATATCTGAGTCGGAAGATAAAAAGTTTCCGGAATGTCAGAAGATTGTTGACAAGATTGGCTTTCTTCCTGATTTTCATATCCATTGAATGGTTTCTTAAAATATCAGTTTGCACGCCACCGCAAGTTGAAGTTGAAACATTGTAAATATTAGTTTCAACCAACTATATGCACAATGTTGCCGTCACACGGATTGCTGAAATCATTTCCTTGCCCGTACTACGTATCCGGGTTTTGTGAACGACCGCACTGTTTATTTCGTCACGAAAGAAAAGGTTGGTCAAAATGCTAAATAGGAAACTATTATTACAATTACAATTATTATTTGCATGTTTACCTCACTAAGTGACCATTTTTATTCCTGGTGTTTTACTCTAGATGCTATACAGGCTTTAAAAGCGGCTACGTTTCTGATACCTAGTGAAGATAGCAGCCAAGATGGGGCGGTCGTATCATATACACCAACAGGTAATACTAGTATTACATATTTATAATGTACACGATGAAAATACCAGTTGTAGGAGGTGAGACTGAAACACACATTTTATATATTTAATAGAAAACAAATATGATTATGTACCGTCCCGGAAGAACTATAGCGTAAGCAATAGAAAGGATGGTGCTTCCGTGCCGTCTTCACTGTCAAGAAGGGCTTCCTATACTAAAGACAAGCCTGTGGAAGTGCCTACAACATCCACACCATATGTAACACCATTAAATCAGTCGTTGCCTTTACCAGTATTCCCGAAAGAGGATTTGAAACCTACTAAAGAGTCTGTGAAACGAGTCAGTGATGATCCAGTAGAAAATAGTTCAAAACGACGCAAAATAAGCGATAATAGTAATCCAAACTGTTCAAGCGCTGCGGAAACTTTAAGTGTTCTTACCCCTGATTCGACTGACATTAGCATCGATACTCCGGCTGTCACTGCAGATAAAAATGTCACAATCAAGAATAATGATGACGCTCAAAAAGGAAATGATATAAATCCCAACGTAACTGAAGGTTCGTCTTCATTTCCACAACAATCCGAAAATAAGACTTCTAGTTCGTCTGAGGTAGAAAAGGCTAAAAAATCATCTTCTTCGCCCAGAAAAGACGCAGATAAGAAATCTCGTCACAAAGATAGCAAAAGTGACAAAGAGAGCAAAAATAACAAGGACAGCAGAAGTGATAAAGAGAGGCCAAGCGACAAAGACAGCAAACGTCACAAGGACTCACATAAAAGTAGTCACAGCTCTTCTCGAAGCCACTCGTCTCATTCGCACAAAAGTAAGCACACAGAGAGTTCTAAAAAAAGTTCGGATTCAAAACATAAATCGAGCTCAAGTTTGGGGAAAAGTTCTGAAGGAAAAAGATCTGAAAAACATTCTGACAAAAGTAAAAGTTCTAGTAGCCATAGCCGTTCTAGTAGTAGTAGCAGTAAAAGTCCTGACAAGGGACATCGCAGAAGTAGTCACAAGAATAAAGATAAAAAAGACAAACCAGAAGATTCTGTTGAAAAGTCAGTGCTATGCCAAGATTTCGCTGAAATAAAAGGTGTTTCTGAAGAATTTCGAGTTCCTGAGTACTATGACAGCGATGATGATCCCGATGAGGTGGCAATGGAGTGCCTTAAAATGTTTGAGGATTATTCTGCCGATGAAACAGCTAAGGGACCCCAACCAAGCCAAACTTCGATGTCCGCACTTAACTCCAGTTTTGATGATCCAGCTGAGGCAGGCAGCGCATTTGGCAAGAAAAGATTTGCCCATACAGGAGCAGAACAGCGAATGGTTTCTTCGGCGGTAAAAAATTCCTGTAAGGGACCTCCCACGTACAAAGAGCTCACTCAAATGATGCTTCAACGCATTGAGCAAAAATTAGTAGAAGAAAACAAGAAGGTGGATGTCACCGGGGACCAAAATGCCAAAAGCAACCCTGTTCAGGAAGCACCTATAATCCCGAGAAAGAAAACTGAAATTCCTGTGACACAATCATCCAAATTTCTAACTTCAAGTAGCGCATCCAGAGACAAGAAGCGTATCGCTCATGTTTCAAATGTAAACTTATATATGAAACCACAAAGCAACGTTCAATCAAATAACACTTCGGCATCTACAGGGAATGCCGGCACAGTCAATAAGGCGGAATCTAATCCATATCACGATTTCTCCACCATAGCCCAAACTAACGTAAAAGGGCAGTCACGAGTATCTCACACGCCTAATAAAGTAAGTCTCACAAACTAATTCTTTATTCATAACAAATACTTACACATTCATACAAATCTGAATTTTTACTCACATAGGCCCTTACGCAATCTCAGAAGCCCCAACTAACTATAGAAGCGGCTTCAATGAACACCAAGGTTCCTTTAGCCTATCGCCAAAAGATTTTACTACAAATGTATCAGGAGTGTTTGAAGTGGTTTCCTGACGCTGCGGCTGCTGAGCGAGCTCGAAAGGAGGAAGCCGAGGTAGCTGGCAGATGCGCTTCTAAAATGGTATATTTTTCTGCTGCTACAAATGCTATAACAAGATTAAGAAAAGAATGGTCAACCGACAAGTCAAACAACGGTAAATGTCTATACATAATGCAGAAAGACAACTATCTTACCTCGTCAATTTTAATACCTAAATGTGCTTTAATTCTGACCTTCAGATAAAAAACTTGCGGATTCAAAAAAGTTGGCTGGCTCTGCCGGACCAAAAGCCTCATGGAGCATTGAAAGCAGAAGCAAAAATTCATTTACGTTGCCAGTGGGTCCCAAATTGTATCAAAGTTTAAAGAAATTCCTATTGGCTGAAGATGATTTGGATATACATGGATATCCGTTGCCTCATCCTAGCGGGGAACCAGGTAATACAAATAGTGTTACAACGTTATTCTACCGTACTGGGATTTCTGCAGTAAATATAGTTTTCCCGGAACTATATTTATTTATAATTACTCTGTGCTTTGACGGAATGCAAAAGTGTGATACAACAGTTATAGGAATAGGTTTAATTATTTGCAAGCGTGGCATGAAAGTTGACGAAACTAGACTATAATTTATTTATTTAATTGTAGTAATTACGGTTTTCGGTGTTTACTTGTTTACAGGCAGGGCAGTTTCTAAAATAAGACGAAAGAAGGAGCATAAGCCCATTAACGGAGTTGTGGATCCAACTAGTCGCCACTGTGAAAGATGCGCTAAGCCATACAAAACGGATGCCGATGGCATGCCGCTAATAATGGAAAAATGTGTTTACCATTTTGGAAGACGGTTCAATAAGAAAAGTAAGCGTGGAAATGTGTCTTCTATTTACCATAAAAATCATTTATTTGATATGAAAATTTCAACTAATGTGGATTAAATTACAGCCAAGGGACTACTGGATTCACGCTATACCTGTTGTGATGGTGAGCCTACAAGCGAAGGCTGTTCAATCGCCCCTACGCATGTATCCTCGGTTCCTGGAGCTGAAGACGATTTAACGGGATTCGTAACTACTGTAAAAGATCCAGGCGAGGACAGTGAAATGGGCACATCTATTTGGGACATTATTGCTCTGGATTGTGAAATGGTTTATACGACTGTCGGCAGTGAACTGGCAAGAGTTACAATTGTTGACTGTCAAAAGCAAATATTGTAAGGAATCAGCGTTTATGCTTAAGAGGAACTTATCCTTAAAAGATTACCTAATCAAAATTGAGAGCATCCGCTCATTTCTTAAATGTAATTGTTAATTTAATTAGATATGATCAGCTTGTGATGCCGCCGCACCCAGTTTTGGATTACAACACAAGATTCAGTGGCATTACGGAAGAAATAATGTTGGAAGGTCATACAGTCTCACTACTTCAAGTCCAAGCAGTCCTTCTGACGCAGTTGAAACCGAACTCAATTCTAATAGGTCACAGTTTGGAGTCGGATTTGCATGCTCTGAAATTAATTCACCGCAGCGTTATTGATACTTCGGTGCTATACCCCCACCGGCTAGGGTTACCCTACAAACGAGCTTTAAGAACACTCAGTGCTGAATATTGCGGACAAATAATTCAATCTTCAGTGAATGGGCACAACAGTAGTGAAGATGCACTTGCAGCTCTCGATTTAGTTTACTACAAACTTAAGCAACAGGCTTAGAAATATTTTATTTTACCAAGTCTAACCATTCTAAACATTAATAATGTTCTCCTTTTTTCTAATTAATTAGCCATTAACGGTATAATTTAACACTATATTTTTTCCAACTAAAATAATCGCTGTTACAGCTTTTTATTTGTTTTGGAAAACCTATATTACATTGTCCAGTAATTAAAAAGCCGAATTGGTATGCCTAAATATCATAATTACCAAATAGTTTTAGTATAGTTTAGTACCTATGAGATCAGCACATTTCTAGTTGAGGTAACTAATAAAATGATGAGTACCTACCAATTATTTAGCAAAATATTCCAAAGATGTATCTGGAATATGGTAAGCATAGGTAGTTGCTGATATTTCCATTTTTGATGCTCTACTATTATAGCATATGTAGTGCCAAGTTCTCTTGCCTTTCCAAAGTTTTGTATAAAGCAATATGAAAATTATAAAAGACAGGAGTTCATACTGGCAATATTTTTATGTGATGAAGTTGTCAAATAGTTCATTTGTAATGGGATGCATGTGATTTAAACATTTTGGTATCTCTGTACTACTTAAGATTGCCTTCCGATGACAAATCTAGCTAGGTATGTAATGAAATCTCATACAAAAAATTTTCCGACGTCTTTAAGCATTTAATTATTTTAACAGTACACACATGAACAATGAAATCCCTTTTACCGGAGGGATGATAAAGACTGATTGAACGTTTGCGAGTGAAAGTTCAATGCGAACCTATGGTTTTCCACTGTTTTTAACAAAACTATGCCCATTTGTGCAATTGTAGAGAAAGTTGTAAGCATGTGGCCTGGCATACAAAAATGCCTCTCTACAATTAATTGTATGTAGCAGTATAGTACCTAATTACCTTATTCAAAATTTACAGATTAGTAGATAATTTTTGTAAAACAAATGGATACTAAACGGTATCCTTAATTAAATTGTAATATTTGGTAAACACCTGTATTATATATTAGATGAAAATAAAGCGTACGTTCTCTAACAATGCAATGGAGTTAATCATTTGGCATATAAACATTAATGGTTTGTATTTTGCATTCTCTTTACGGTATAAAACCAATGTTCGTGTTATTTATTGACAGTTTGTCAAATAAAATACGTTTATATATCGCAGAGCCGAGAGTGAGCAAACTTGTAAGCTTTACTATGGTACCGAATCTACAATTAAATAATCACCAACTATTGAGAATATTATGGAACAAAACGTTAATTTCCGTTCAATGTCGGAAAGGCTGATTTATTGAAAAATGAGATCTAAATGCAAGCAATTCTACTTTCGACAAAATATATGTGCCAATTTTAGTGTTTAATCTTTATATGGTGTAGTAAATAATTTACTTTAAAGTATTCTACAGTCTAATACTAACCTATAATGCAAACGTTGTCAAAAGCAACTCAAAAATAAACTTTATGGAAAATAAGAGTCATGATAATATATAGCATTTTAGTACTGAATAATTGTATTGTTCGAACACAATTTTTTTTAATGTCGCAATGTTGCATATTATGCTTTATAATATTATAATATATTGTAATTGTGTACTAATATCATGATATGTTTTACAACATCTTATTGATCCTTCTGTAAAATAACAAAAATTCATGTTACTTAAAAATAAATAAATGGAAGTTTGACGTGACGTTTTGATTCCTTATTGCGTAATCAGGTCTTATGTATTCATATTATATGTATATTATATGTATATATATCCTTATTAATGGTTATTACATTATACATTTAGTATATCTTGATTATTTTCTTGTGTAGAATTGAGTTCTATTGGTGAAGAAACATTGATATAAATCCTTTTTGCTTCCTACACCCACAATCCAATTACTATTTATACGTGGTTGGAATTGTATACAGTGGTGCACACGACAACGGTCAGCATGGACATGAAATACATTTCATTTTCATACTTAACTACTTACTATGAATGATACAGTCTCACATTTTGTCATTCAGTAATCCTGAATAACTTCATTCTTTAGTTTGAGAACATTATTTACCTTTTATAGTACATCTAACACATCTTTAACACTACACTACTGTATTCTACATTTAATAGTAGAAGTGCATCTCGGTGAAATAATTATTTTCTTATATTATCAGTAAGTGAAATAGTTTAACAATTCGGTTACTTAACTAATTAACAGTTTACAGAAGTTACCCCTGCATTCATTTGAAAACTAGTAATTTGATTACTCCCTTTGAGAGTACTATTTCTAATAGTGATAATTAAACTACGGTCACCTAAGTAAAAAGAAACTGTCGTACTTACAATTGTCTGCTTACAGCCTAGGGCTAATATAATGTGCCAAAATTGACATGGCAAATTTAGCCTTGACAATATTTGGCCTACAATTGAAATTGTCACACTACTAAATTGTTGGGAGCCGCTATGCTTTTTGAAAAAACGCTTAATATATTAAAAGTTAATTTCGTTCATAGTTATCCAAATACCTCTAGCTTAGAATACTATTAACATGGCTAAATTATAGATCAGAATGGAAAACTAGTACAGACAGTAGTGAAATTTTTTTTATGAAAATGTATTTTAACTGTGCAAAGAATTGCCTCGTGTAAAAATGTTTAGAAAGTCATATATGACAATCTTCAGTAATTAAATTGTCATTTAAACTACGCTACAATAAATTAGAGTAACAGCAAGCCTACCGATAAGTTATCTTAAATGATTGTATGGTAAATGACGTATATTTTACTTATCGTTAGTACAGATATATGCATGACGGGCGACAGTATTTTTGTGAAAAAATATAAATTACATTCTAAAATAGTGCGCACCGTGCAAATTACTTTTAGAAAATATGGCTCTCCATATTCCAAAGGCAGGGTGCTTAATATGTGCTATTGTTTTCCATAACCATTCCAAATTAATAACATGTCTTATTTTTTAATTAGATTCTGTTTCTAATAACATTGAAGAAGAAAACTATTTTAAATACTGCAGATAGTATATATAGAGTGCTGTATTATTATTAACCTCCGCCACTAAGGGATCTCACCCACCCACCTCCCACTCCGAATACTTAATATATGATAGAGTAAGGCACAAAACCTCAAAATGTTTCATCTAATTCATCTTACTTAATTTTATCTGTGAAATGGTGCACGTTCAACAAAAGTAGGATTTTGGTTTAGTTAAAGGGTGCATAGAAAAAGGCGTTAAAGTAAGAACTAAGAGCAAACTGCTAGTACAATGCATTGTACATACAATGACTCATTGTCAGTTCTGGCTATTGCTTTGACGTAGGATTCCTCGATTCCTGATTAATAAATAGTGAAACATTTTGACCTTACATCAAATGCATGCATCATCAGTCAAAAGTGAAACGGCAATTGTCTAGATTATTGAAGTTTGAATTTTGATATTCCTTTCAAAGTAACAAGTAGTAAAACTGAAATTAGTTAACTAATAAGAGAAAACACTTCTGATATCTTTCTTCGATGGAACATTTCCTTTTAACGACACAGACCTATAGCCACTTGCTTAATTTTACAGTTCACTTAACCATTACATTATAAATATTAGCGCAGGTCTGTCAGTTGGCAAAATTGACCAACCGAACATATTCACTATATAGCTATCTGTAGTTGCATAAAAACAGTTAAATTACATCCGGCAATTAAATAAATTACAGAGATAGGCTTTTGCAGCCATTTAAGGTGGTCACAAGTATTAAAAATATAATAAATAGCTTTCAAGATTAAAGCGAGGTTGATCATGGACAAAAAATTATAAAGCTGATGTAGCTGCCCTCATTCATACTTCATACTAGTATAACAATGTATGTTAAAAACGCCTACCTACCTATACCTACTTATTTGTATAACAGTTTATTTGTGGTTCTATGTGATTGTTTGGTGACACGGTTCCTTTCTATTTTAACCGAAATTACTTTTCCCTTTGATAACCGGTAATGATATTTGCTCAAACCAAAAGACAATTTTCTGAAGGTGCAAGTCAAGATGCATTTTCTATACCTTCTTAGCTATTTTTGAGGGAAAAGTAGTACAGCTGAAATTTTTTTTGTGGGAGCAATGTTTTATCTTGAAATATCTAAGTAGCATATCGTAAAAGCTACAAAGAATGTTGTACATTTTCAAACTGTTGTATTGCTGTGAACTTATTATTTGATGTTGATTTCCTCTGACTGCACGACTATCTTTTGCATTTATAAAACTGTGGTTAAATGGCATTAATACGTGGGAATTTAGGTTCCTCTGCTTCCAGCCAGTCACTGATTTTAATTCGTGCATCTGTAAATGAAAGGCCATCTGATCATTTGAATAAAGTTGAACAAAGTTACATACTCATTTAGCACAAAAATTTCTCATGTGCACAGTATCAGAAATTTAAATATACATCTAATAAAACAGAACTTTCCAACTGTTGGAATTGTAGTACAACTAAAGTTATCGCGTTGACTTGATTACTGACTCGCGTATGCTACTTCGCGATATTCTGTTTAAGTATTTAGAATAACCGTTTTCCTGTTCGAGCAAACTAAAAAAATAACTCTATTAGATGAAGATCAATTCTTCTAAAGCTACTTATTGTATGAGTATCCAGCTTGTGCCATCAAGACCCAATTGAAATTTTAAGCCTCATCAACCTAAATGTTTGTCAAAACAGGCGTGCAGGGTTAATGAATTTCACTTTGCTAATAACTATTTTGAGGTACATGCTACAACCGTTTCATTCTTCATTCTCAACCTCGTCCCACGAAAAGTGCCTCCCTTTCTCTTCCCCGAGAAAATTATAATGTTCTTCAAAATCTGGATCAAACTGTTTTAGTTCTTGGAATCGACTGTGAAGTAACTGATTTGCAAATGCGTATAATTCTATATCTAAACTATTAACTCTGCGAACAGACTCCACTTCCTCCGCGGTAGCCTTGTCGAGCGTGTCTTTGGAATATGTATCTTCATTTTGAGTGAACGGAATTTTAAAACGTAGTTTAAATGTTTCTTCAAACACATATTGAGACATCTACAACAGATTAGTAGGGATTAGAAAACATTATTACACGTTCAAAGAAAATTAAGTCGATAGATAAGTACTTGTTTGTAAAACACACCTTTTGGTATTCTGTAACTCCTACGAATGCCATAGATTCTAGATTTCTCTTCGCTGATGCAAGAATGATCTTATTTCTTTCTTCTTGTGGCATAGAACTTCTAAAAATGAAAAATCAAATATTAATGTATTCATTTTACGAGTCGTTCAGTATGATAACTTAGTTAATTTTCACAATTCACGTACTTGTTATAACATCCAACAAGTGACAAATCAGCTAACATCCGTGTTTGTCTGTTAAAGGCCAAATTATGTGGGCATTCAAGAAATTCTGTTAAGCTGACGTCAGTCCAACTTCTACCGGAATAGCAACTTCCTAGCTCCTGCACAATAGAAAAAATATTTAACTAGTGTTTGTACTTTTATTAGGCATGATGTACAGGCCAATTCTCAGAAAATCTAGTAGGCACTTTATGTATGCATAAATCTATTTAGTGTAATCATAAAAGTATTACCCCTGATGTGGCATAACGACCATTGCATATATGCCGTGAGGCTTTCCACGTAGCACCCCGCTGTACGTGACGAAATTCAGATAGAAATCTATGAATCGGATCACGAATCATGGAAACATAAAAATACCTACAAAAAAGTAAAATATTGCAATTTAACATATTACAGCATAATGTTTACACAATTAAATTTAGAATAGTCAAATATGACCAGCAGAAATATTGAGTTATTCCAGTGCAAAATATTTAAATTTATGAACGCACCTTCTTTTATTGGTAGAACCATGAGCTTTGTCCAATTCAGCATCGACACAAGCTGATAATTCAGTCCAATCGGCATGCAACCCACAGATCCAGCCTGTGGAAAATCTGCTGAATAGCCAAGGTTCCGAATGTTCACCTTTTTGTCCCGATTGTTCCAATGCTAAATAATACATTTTTTTTATTTATTAGATTCCTTTAAATGTTAGCACCAATATCAACGATCCACTGTTGAACGAAATATTTAATAAATATATCAATAAACATACCTTTGGAAGGCCTAGGACATTTACAACGCTTTCTGCGTTTCCAGCAAATGCAAGGCTTTTCCATCACTAAGTCTTGAACGATATGTTTTTCGAAAGACGTGCCTCCCGTTTTCTGAATATGTAGTATTACTAATACATCAGATCGACTGACGTTGAATTGGATATTTGTATTACGAATGGCACGATAAGATACAAGGCCTGGAATCGTTGCCCCTGGTTCGGACACCATCCTTTTATCGGAGAAAGTATCAGACAGGGAAGATGAAGAAATGCGATTCAAAAGAGCATGGTCTTTGAGTATTGAGGAAGGTGAAGGCAAAGGAATTTGAATACTGGGTAAATTATGCCATGGTAATAAATATAGAAGAAAAAACAATGTGGCCATGCAGATCACAACGGCAGAAGGTATTCTAATCACAGCCATTACTCTCCTTTCATATTTCTCTCTGGTTTTTTTGGACATAAGCTCATCACTACTTCTCATCCTCATGTCCACAGCTGCAAAAGTTAATCATCGTTTCTTGAATATGCCCATCGATACGCGTGATATTCTGGTACAATGTCACCGAAGAAATGTTATGTTGAATATTGACTACGGTTGGGGCAGTACCGTTCTGCACCAGTATCCCTGCAATCATACAAATTAAAAATTGATTCCATGTCATCTCCCATCAACAGCAATAGCAATATATCTAAACATTTAACTGATTCTAAGTATAATCGTAGGTAGGATTGATAAACTCCAACATCGTAATCCCAATTTGCGTTTCTCTTAATATTTGTAAAAAAATGGGTTGTAAATGTTACTAAGTATAAGTACTACTACAATTACTTTTTCATAAACATTCTACAATATACTACGCCATAGACTATAAATAACACTTTTGCCACCAATTTCCACTTTACTAAAATATATTAAGCTAATAATGACGTTGCAGACCAAACAGACTGTATGTATATATTATTTGAATCACCAACCAATACCGATTTTCCAATTGTATACCTTAAAAATATTCGTTATTCATATAATTTACCTTAGGAAATTTGAGTCGAATATGTATCACTCGGTCAACATGGGGGCTTAGAGAATGCCGATGAGCCACATAATTACCGATGCATATATGTAAATACACTCAGAGTGAACAAATAGTTAGTGCTGTTCGTCCAGATTTAATTTTTTTTACTTGAACTTGGTACTATGGAATTTTTGTAACAATGTGCCACAGAGCATTCTCCTATTACGTCATCCTTGCTACAGAAAAATTCATAAACATTATTTTGCTGATTATGATTAAAATATTTTTGCTAAGTATAGAATTATTTGTTAATGTAAAGGAATATCTCAAGAATCTCAACGTAAGAAAAATATATTTCCTGTGCAAAAATTGTACCTACTTAAATACCTACTTAGACCGTTATATTATTAAACTATTTATATTGTGGGTTACTACTGTATAACTTTTGTAACAATGTACCACAGAGCTTTCTCCTATTACGTCATCCTTCCTACAGAAAAATTCATAAACATTATTTTGCTGATTATGATTAAAATATTTTTGCTAAGTATAGAATTATTTGTTAATGTAAAGGAATATCTCAAGAATCTCAACGTAAGAAAAATATATTTCCTGTGCAAAAATTGTACCTACTTAAATACCTACTTAGACCGTTATATTATTAAACTATTTATATTGTGGGTTACTACTGTATAACTTTTGTAACAATGTACCACAGAGCTTTCTCCTATTACGTCATCCTTCCTACAGAAAAATTCATAAACATTATTTTGCTGATTATGATTAAAATATTTTTGTTGAGTATAGAATTATTTGTTAATGTAAAGGAATATCTCAACAACGCAAGAAAAACATATTTCCTCTTTGCAAAAATTATACCTACTTAAATACCTACTTAGACCGTATGTATATATTATTAAAATATTTATACTGTGAGTTACCATTTTTTGTTGCATTTTTAGTAGAACGCTCAGTCACTGATAAAAATGATAGTTCCAAATATTATGAAAAAATCAAAATAGTAGCTTAAGTACTTCTAGCTGGGCGACTACATGGTTATTTTATTAAGTACCTATTTGGCCGTAGTACCTGCTGCACCTTAACTAGAGAAGTGTAAAATGTAACTGCACCGCATAAGTGGGCTAGGACGTTGTTGGGGATAACCGCTAACTAAGCATGAAGCATACATAGAATTCATAAGAAATCAATACTACGCATTATACGTCAGAGATCTTCCTTCACATTTCAATAAAATATGAGAGATATCAGCATCAGCACAATTGAAGTATCCAAGAAGTAGTATACTTGAGAAGCCCTGCATTTATCCCAAGATACTCCTGTTATTACTTAAATGTATTAGATACATATTATGTCCCTTTAATTAAATCAAGTTCCGCAAAAAGAAAATAAGGAACTTAATAAAGACTACATAATATAAGTACTCAGTAGACAGATTCCTAAGGAATCTCTTGAGGAATTTAATGATGTTTTCCTACAACCTTTAAGCTTTCTTAAATAAAATATGCATTGGGAAATTTTAATTTGCGCAAGCAATTAAGCAAATCTTCTACAAAAAATTAAAGAAAGATATTCAGTCAGACTCTAATAACTCCTAAACCTAGTGTCTCAAAATCAATATGGGTGTGGATATATTAAGTAATAAGTGGTTATATTAAATAAAAATAAACAATTTTCAATATACTCAAAAATCCAACAAAATGTTTTGGGCATTTCCATTTTAAAATGTTATATCTCATGCCAACTAAATTCTACTTTTGCACTGTAAATTGTGCTCAATGCAATTTTCAGGGCGTTTATTTGGTAGAACAAGCAGTTAAAATTAAAAAAGACACGTTGGTTTTTTTTCCTATCAACATCGAATCGATATTTGATACATACATGTAATTATTTAGTACTGATGATTGACTATCAATCAATCAACTATAAACTATACGAAATCAGGAGTACCTGTCAACAACGAATAGGTGATAGGGATACAAACCCAATGGCTAAATTGAAATTAACATTGTGCTCACCACGACAAGAAGTATTCAGATGACTGAATGA
>JAQFYC010005008.1:0-15487 GCA_034694165.1 Tomocerus mixtus | reverse complement strand
TGTGATAATCATTGTGATAATCATTGATAATCATTTTGATAATCATTGATAATCATTGTGATAATCATTGATAATCATCGTGATAATCATTGATAATCATCGTGATAATCATTGATAATCATCGTGATAATCATTGATAATCATCGTGATAACCATTGATAATCATTGTGATAATCATTGATAACCATTGTAATAATCATTGATCATCATATCATCATTGGTAATCATTGACAGACTGACAGACAGACAGGCACACCAGTCACATAAATGAGACAATGCTACGCTGCTAACTTGTTTGGTCTTGCTACGCTGCTAGCTTGTTTCTACAAACGAGTTGCCAGCTGAGATGAATGTAAAAGAATTTTGAAAAACGTTAAAAGATTACCTACAGTGAATGATGATTGATTTAAACTACAAACCGAGTTGCATTGTAGTATGAATATTATGTAGCTCTTGTTTCACGTGAAATACAAGCTTCAATAACAAATTGAAAATGTGACTAACAGTAGACAAAATAATTTTGAAAAACATTAAAAGATTACGTACAGTGAACGTGAAATACAAGCATGATTGATTTAAACTACAAACCGAGTTGCATTGCAGTATGAATATTATGTAGCTCTTGTTTCACGTGAAATACAAGTTTCAATAACAAATTGAAAATGTGACTACAGTTGACAAAAGAATTTTGAAAAACATTAAAAGATTACGTACAGTGAACGTGAAATACAAGCTTCAATGACAAATTGAAAATGTGACTACAGCTGACAGTAAAAGAATTTTCAAAAACGTTAAAATATTACCTATTCACTTTGATTAGCGGTAAAAGATTACACAACTGGAAACTGAGTTGCCTGCTGACTGCTGAGATGATGTTAAAATTAGTTAGTTGAAATTTTCATGTGAAATACTTTGATTAACGTTAAAAGCTTGCTAAAAGATTGTCTGCTGACTGCTGAGATGAATGTTGAAATTAGTTAATAGAGGAGTTTCTTAATTTATTTGTTTAACACACAAGGGTATGTACCCCAAATTTTTTTAAGCACATAAGTGTATACAAAATTTTGGGGTACATACACTTATGTGTTAAAAAAAATTTGGGGTACATACCCTTATGTGTTGAACAAACAAAAAATGGGGTACATAAGAAAAACCTCTATTGAAGAAACTGTCAATGTTACGCTGCTAACTTGTATAGTGTATTGCATGAACGATAGGCACGAGGGACGGTGCACCGCGGTGTATGCCTTGCCTTGCTGTATGCCTTGCTCGCTTGCTCTGAGTGCTGCTTTGGTCTTGCTACGCTGCTGGCTAGCTTGTTTGGTCTGAGTTGCATTGCGCATTGTAGTGTAATGTAAATGTATGACTGCTGTATGACTGCTTTGTGCATTGTATAGTGTATTTTTATGATCGAGGACGGACGGACGGAGGGAGGGACAGACAGACGAATCAAAACTATAAAGGATACAAGCTCCTTAATAAACGATTTGGCAGTATCAGTGGACATTATGCTAAGTCTAATATCCAAATTAAAATTCAGTTTTAGTCATACATTTTACATTACATTTTACATTACAATAAATATTAAGCCCCGTAGGACAAGCTTTTTAGTAAATATAACTTTTAATGGTCCATCACTATCATTAAATTAATTTTTGAGGAAAATATCAATATAATAATAATAGCTTTATTCAAGTGTCAAACATTTAAGTACAAGCTCAAATTATGAGATAGTATGTCTGTTGTTGCATAGCACTTATTGTTTGTTAAGAATGCATTATGAAGCAGATAAGAAGTAACTAGTAACAGGAATAAGCAAGCGATTTTACACATATTATTGTATATCTATGTATGTACATTAGAAGCTATACTATATAAATATTATTACTATATATATATTACATAAAATATTGTTATACGCTTAATATTATTAGGTATTATATTTTTTCACATTTAATTTTTTTCCTGAAAAGTGATACCAATCCACGTAAATGTATAAACTATTTGAGAAGATTGTCCAAGGTTACATTTCGGACCAGGATTGTACGTGTTCTTTACATGTAATACATGTTTTAAATTTTTGCTTAATTTTTTTTTGAAAGCTGAAATGAACTGCATATTTTGAGGTGGTACTGCCACAAAAGTTCAAGAAGGAAAACTGTTGCAGCTCCACAGATCAAATATGCACACAGAATAAAAATTAAATTAAGTTTCATTTTAAGATTAATACTGATTGGTATAAACTTTTGATAATTAATTTCTGCTGCCTGCCTTCCTTGAATGAGCCATTGGCCAACATATGATTTGTATGACCATATATCTCTTAATCCCGTTTCAGTAAGAAGTTGAAAATAGTTTTGAAATATATTCCTAAACCCAAATTGAAAATACCACATTGCTACAGTGTTCATAAATCCATCCTTGGTTGTCATACAAATTAATGTGGGATTTTCTTTCTTGATAAACGATTTAACATAATATTCGATTTCCTGTGACCCAACAGCAAACAATTTCCGCGAGATATTAGTATTACCAATAATATTAAAATATGCTTGGGCATAGGTGTAATTTTTCTTGTCGTATTCTTTTGCCGACTCCTCGGCAACCCAGTTGTAGACATAAAAACTTGAGTTGAATTTATTTAATACTTTATATTTTTTGAAAATTGCGGGACTAACATCTCCGATTTTAATATCATTGACATTTAATAATAAAGCTTTGAAATCATTTTCAATTAGTTCTTTAAAGTCTTGGAATCTTCTTCTTTCTAGAGGGGCGATAACTTCGCTCGTAATGTAAGTTGTGTAGAGGGAAGTGATAATAAATGCCCCAATTAAAATAGCTAGGGCGAGAACGTTCTTTTTAGTTATGTTTGCCGATTGATTGAGAAGAACAGTCATAGATGATATTAGCGATCGATAAATATTTTTATAGTAGTGGATTCGGGAACCAAGAAATAAAAAGATAAATGCCAGTGGAAACATTACTACGATGAAAAGCCAACTTGCCATGTCGAATGTATTTTGCACCAATACGGATAATGAAGCACCCAGAAAAACCTCCTTTTTTTCGCAATAGTAAGCCGTACTTCCACCAACATCAGAAATGTGCTCGCGCTTCTGCCATTGATCTTCATACCGGCCTCGTGAAGACGCTTCTTCATAAAAGGGTAGTGATAAAATTGATATTATATAATGATTGCGAAAATTGATGTTGCTTAAGTATAAAGTTGTGAAATTGAATTTTTGTGCCATAGTCTCCGCAACTCTGTAATTTTCAGTACAAGGATGATCTTTTATCTGCATTAACTCGTATGTTGATCTGGTGCAGATGGATGTTACACTGTTATATTCCTCCGGGTTCGAAGCGCTGTCATCAGCTATTACTTCACGTTGATGAAGATGTCCGTTCCACTCATCCCAAACAGATTTCCACAGGTCTTCGGAAAGAGTTGATGGAATTAGCACCTTCTTTGAATCCTCTTTTATTGTGTATAGTGCAACAGTTGAAGTTTTAACCTGTTTCGTGGTATTACAGTACTCCAGGAAATAAACAGCAGATACTGCTTCCTGAGCGAGAACATAAATCCAGTTTTGCGTCAACCATTCTACCTTCTCTTGAACCAAATGATACAGAATTAGGAATTCAGCCGTTGGATTATTTATTTTTTGGCCAAAAAATTGGGACAAAAGACGGAAGGAGGAGTCGGGCTCAGCTATAACATTCTTGCTACAAATTGCTTTGGACAAATCCCTTGGTTCATATTTACTTCTGTAGAGCAGAGATTGGTTATAGTTAGATGTGGCGATAATCCACGGTTGAGAGTTTTGATTAGCAATCAAAAGAAATTCCCCCAGCTCATGCGATTTGAAGAAGAGTAAGGTGAAATCACATTTTTGAAACAATGAAAGATGTTTCACAGAAGTCACACTGTTGAAGATATTGAGTACGAAACAAATGACAACAACTCCGTTTTTAAACCACATTTTAGCTTTCGAATTTAGAACAAGAATTAAAAAGCTTTCAGGCTTGAACAAAAAAGCTGTTCTTCCAAGCAGTGAAAGAATGTATTTAGTGGAACAGTTTTTAAGTGTTTTACCTACGACTAATAATTATAGTCTTGGTTAGCAGAATAACAATAATAAAGCAATGAAGTGTTGTACCTGCCTTTCGACAGTATAGTTATAGTTACCACAAACAGAAGGATCCAGAACAAGAAGCCTGCTGGCTTGAAACCTTAAAATGTTTTGCTATAGATTCTACTCTGTTTAAATTATTTATCGTTGTATAATACAATTGACATTGTTTTGAATACAAATTCAAGGTGCCGGAACGGGAACTATCTGTTTAGTCGAAACCAACTTTTCGATACAATTCTCAAATTCGCACTACTAGAGTTAGTCCATAGAATATACATGTAACACAACTTATTATTAATATATGGGACATAGAAAAAAATATTGACAATATTAGTTATTCTGCTTTTATATCCCATTAGAATTGTCAAGAAAACAGGATACATAGGTTTAACACTTGGGACATGGAATTATGAGAACGCGTAATTAAACATTTAAAATATTTAAGGAATTCTATAGCTGTTGCTGGTATTGAAGGGAGAATACATAATATAGCAAGAAAATTGAGTCTGATATGAGTCAACAATAAATTATTTAATTGTTATAAGGCATATAGCAATAATTTAAATAATCATGATAATAAATGAAATTACGATATATGTACGTGAAACCTACAGATGTTATTCTTGATACTGCAACCAATATTACAGTAAACTACTAACGAATATTAATTTTACGATGAGCACAAACTTTTATATTATATTTGTATATAAACTTTTATATCTGTCAAACAGTCAAGTCATACTATCATTTCATCTAGTAATGTAATAAAACATAGCAAGTCAGTATATAATAGATTGACTCGGTCTGTCATCTACAGTAGTGGCATGATTGTTAGTGACGTACAAATACAGTTGTATTGCAAATCTTTGAAAACGGGAGGTACCACACTACTTATGCATATGTATTCGGCATACTGTAAATTGAACAATGTTTCAAATTGACCTAACTCAGTGACCCGTTGACCGATTGACCCCATATTAGCAGGGTGTCGTCCTCTTGTCCCACAAAGGACGTATACTGAGTGGGAACGGTTTATCTTAATCCGTTCAAAAGTTATCGTGGCTACGGACGGACAGACAGACAGACGCCCAGGCAACGGGATCGTATAGATTGACCGAGTCAATCAATAATGACGTATTATCCTAATTTCAATGGCTGTATGAATGTATGCTATATTATGAATAGGTAGCAGCTCGCAAAAGTTTACAACTAGTATATTTGTGTGTGTATGATGAACCATCCCATCTGGGAAGGGACTATTACCATAGCGGGATAATTCCACCTAAAACTATGGAAATAAATTGTAGGTAAATTGAACAAATGAATTATTCAACGGATAACCTTGTATGTTTTATTAGTACTTATATGGCTTAATAAATTTAATAATAAGGATACGATAGTATTGCCGACTTCATATCTACTACGTGTAGGTATGTAAATAGATTACAATACAATGTTTCGTAATTAACTGCTTAGACGTTTCACATCTTTCGTTTGCCAATGATTTTCCCCATAAACACGCATTAGCTGCGGGAGTAGTTCCTGCGCAAGAGCCAAGCACTCCGCATTCCGTCCAAGTGCTCTATAAGTCTTTGCCACGTTGTATTTGGCCCTGAGTATGTGGGGATGTTCTTTATTTTCAAGGGAACCCTCAAGTTGTCTCAATGCGAAGGTAAACTCTTCCAGAGCTAATCTATATTTCTTTTTCTTGAAATACAGGTCTCCCAAAACGGATCTGGCATAGTTGGTCACATTTTCCTCCATTTTATTATGAGCCTCTTGATGTTCTAATACACGAGAGAGTTTGGTGAATGCTTCGTAATCGTGTCCGGTTGCCATGAGGCATTTAGCTAAATCAACTGGCAAATAGAGGTAGACCCGGTCCTCCTCCTTCTCCGTCTCGTCCACATGTTGCAGCCATTGGTAAGCCATTTCAAATTTCTTTAGTTTCATATACACCATCCCTATTCTTCTGGCTGTGAGAAGACAGTCTTTGTCCCTACCTCCAAATTCCTGTTGTTGTGGAGTGTAAACAGTGTCTGTGAATAATTTAAGGGCTTCATGGATATTTCCATAGTTGGACATGTGGTGAGCTTTCCAGTGAAGCATTTTCAGAGTCCACTTATTTCTGGAACCAAAAACTCGTTCCAGAACTGAAGAGGATTCATAACTGAAATCTTTGGCCTCCAGGGTGTGCCCCGCCTTGTGGTACAAATAATAAACGGTGTCCCCAAAATATGCATTTCTTTCCACGCGATTGTTTTCCAGGGAAATATGTTCCCACAGTCTCCGAGCAAAAATTATTTGCGTATACGGCAATTGTTTGAGGGACTTCAGCTTTTCAAAAGATTCCACAAGGCGGTCAAGAAATGCTTCAGTTTCTCCTGTTTCCTCCAGATGGAGACGCACAGATTCCTGGACAAGTCTGTGGACTGAGAGACTAGGAAAATCTTCTCTTAATTTAATCAGCGAATTGTCGCGTAGACGTCCGAAAATGGAGGCCTCGTCAATTTGAATGTCCTCGGGATAATTTCTAAGCAATTTCAAAATCCCCACCAAGAGGGAAAGTGGAATGTTGTCAGGTGAGAGGAATGAAATAATTTTCATCACAGTCGAAGCATCTTCCCCTATCTTACCTTGGTTCTTTATATTGTCGAAGGATATCAGTATGGCGGAGTAAATAATTAAATTTCCGCTTGGGAGACTCCCTGTTAAGGAAACCAATGTAAGTTGCGATTTTCTCCCGTGGAAATTAAGGAGGTACTTTCGAATTTCCACTTCGAGGCTGCAGCTAGCGCTGGGAAGCCCAATTTTGAGTTTGAAGTATGAAGCGGCCTGGTGGAGGGTCAAAGGATGTCCTCCGAGGTCCCGGATCAAGGTACCCATCTCGGTTGCCGTGTCGGTTGTCGTATTAATATTTAATGCTCTCCTCAAAAAATATTCTGCGTCACGAGTATTCAAAATGTCAAGACTAATTACCTGCTCAGGTGGAATGTTTGTTGGTAAATTGATGTTGCTGTTAACTGTGAGGATGAGTAAAGGGTTGAATTTGTCCAGAAAATCTGCGTTCCCCAATTCTGTCAATATATCCGATTTGAAATCATTCAGATTATCCAGAATGAGCAAGGTCTTTGAGCTTAGTTTTTCGAATGATTCATGAAGAAGGACCTTTAAGCTCTTTTGTTTGTCTTCTGGGTCTTTGAGTGGGATCCCTAAGTGGGTTGCCATAGCCCTCACAGAGTCCAAGGTTGAGCTATTGCTCTCAGCATTAATCCAAACGACATCTCCTTTTTCCTCATTGTGAAAACTATTGGCGTAGATGACGGCAAGCTCGGACTTTCCAATGCCCCCTGGACCCGTGATAGCCACATAGGTGAAATCCAGGTTTGGAGTTCCTGCCCTCCATTTGCAGAGGTTCCTAATCCTCCGCAGTTCCTCTTCTCTCCCGCAAAATAATTTAGTTGGCGGACGAACATTAATGCAAACCTCCCGTTGTCGTTGTTGTTGTGAGCCACCTGCAGCTGAGGACTCTTGTTGTGGTTCCCTTTGTAATTCCATTTGATTGCTGGTACCTTCTTAAATACAAACTTCCAAGAACCTGTATACAGAGTGAATAATAAATAATTAGATAAATGTATATTAGAAATATTTGCATTTTGAATACCAAAATTAATTTAGCTTTAATATTGCAAAAATATAAAATGCTTCGCAAACACAATCCTTTATATTTACAGTTGAACTCAAAACTACAATGATGTAATATTTGCATAATATTTTAATGTGTACAACTCGAATCTGAATTTTGGAAGCAATTGAATTTCGAATGACAATTGTTAGTGAGTGAATACTGAAAGTGTTTGTGTATGTACAAATGTATAATACTAATATAATATAATGCTGCACTTACGTGGAATGAAAATAAAAACGACAGAATTCGCGGCACTTAACGGGATAACGTTTAAAACCATTATTAACTGTTTGCAGGAAGGACAACAGTATTTATTCACTTGCGAGCTTCTCTATCTCTGCAAGTTCAAGTTCTCAATGCCAAACTGTGTTATAATGTGATTATTGTCGAATTTAGTTGTTTGTATAATGATTACAAAATTATTATGCATGTGTCATGTGTTGCAAAATAATATGCACGTGCATCTGGACTATCTATGAATATAGTGGACTATCCATTAATAATTTTACTATCAAATAATAATATCTGTACTTACCTTGAGTGACAACAAGTCATAATGAATATGATAATGTCCAGCTGCGATTATCACTTTATACAACACTTTTGATGCTAACTATTTCCAAATTCGTGTATGACACATGACACTATCGTCAATTGATTAGCGAATTTCTATTGCAAATTGACTGCATTTTCTTGGTATCTAAACAAAAAGTTCAAAAATTCGTATTTTATTAAGTTTCACATGTACAGAGATTTCAGAGATATAATTTATCCTTAAGTGCGTCTTCTATTTTCCGTACTGTATTTGTTGGGAGACTAAACTAACAAAAGTTAGCATATGTACATACTTTACATATGAATATAATATTTGTTAATTAGATGCGCATGTAAACGCCGTGTGGAGAGTGGGACCAAATCCCTCTCTAGAATATAAACAAATGGATGGTGGGCAGGAAAATTATTTACCCTTTCTGAAAATTAGCAAAATCTTAAAACCTTAAATGACAATTAAGATTTATAAATCTATTGTTCCTACATTTACCATACTTATAGACGTATTACAAAAAAGTTTCGACTATTTTTAATAACCAGGATTTTCTACGTTTGTGTATGCCCATCCTCACTATTTTCCGTGACGAGACGTATGGAGATGAATAGTAACTCGAAGGATATCGTTATCAAAATAAATGTTTGTTATGCATTTCGAGCACATATAAGGTTATACTAGTATTTATACTATAGCACATCTCTGTACAGGACGTTATTTGCATAGTGAGTAATCATTGCACACACTGATAATACGGGTACAGGAAGACGCTGTTGGAATACAGAGAATGACCATGCACGCTCAGTACCTTATCAGCGTATAACGCTTCAATAATTTTTATAATATACTTTCCTGTACACTTACCTAATACATATTTCGTAGTAATTATTAATGATGTTATGCACCACTCGACTCTAATCACTGGATTAGTCCTGCTTTGTTTTATATTATTTCGTCCATCCAAGTATTCCTTTCACAAGTCGATCAAATCTAGGATTCCCCGATCTGCTATTTTTATGTAATACACGACGGTAGCCTACTTATTAAAGCAGAGGAGTTAACAAGGTTATTGCGTGTTTTAGCAAACACGACACGAAAATCTACAAAGGATATGTCTTAAATAATAAAAGAGAGGCTTTTTTGTTTGTATATTTTCTTTCGATTCCATTGAACTATAACCAGAAAGGAATCATAGCCCTAATATTTACAGCCACACAGGCCTCACTGTCCCTAACAGCCATACGTTTTATAAGTGTGCCTAATTGTATAATTTAATTAGTTTTAAAACTTACAAAAAGTGGCGTGTTTACCGTATTCTACAATTTAATACCCCATACCGAAACAATTCCCAATGACATAGTAATTTATTTGGTTATTTTGATGATTTTTTGTACTAACTACATAAAACTCGTAAATTCCCATGGACGAAATGCATATATTTTCTTGTATGTATTTCTTTGAACGGGTACTAATGTATATAATTCTCAGAGGAAAAAAAGAGTAATATAAGGAACATCAGCAAGGATATGAAAATATCCTCTATTTCTCTGATAACGAGTTAATTAAAGTAGAATATTCTGCTTCTGTAGCGAATTCGCTCAATCATTCATGATCCTGCTTTGCTCCGATGACGACGATTGAATTCAGCAATATTATGTTTTAATTATTTTTTATCCTTATCTTCCAATTTTTTTCATGTTTAATTTATTGGACGAAAAGAAAATTTTGCAGTGAACTCTAAATCACCATGGACGCAGTAATTCCCCATGTGCATGTTTTTCGAATACGGTATATTGACAATATCATGTGGCTTGAGCATTCTTCAATAAACAAGCAAAATAAAACCGTGGGTGGCTATAAAATCCGTTGGGCTACGAAGTACTTTGGCTATAATTCCTATCGCACGAGAGCAAGTAGCCTTGTAATACATGATATATTGTAGTGCATAGCTATACTAATAAGTAATATTCCAATCATTGTACATATTATGTATGTATGTACGGATAATCCATAATATATTCCATGTCTACACGATAAGGCAAATAAAACAACTCTAATTCAAGTCAACTTTAAATTCCATAGGCAGTTTACGATCGATTTCGACTATCAATCCTTAAAAACACATTTTGCATTTAAACTATTTTTATTAACTAAAATCGTAGTTTAGTGATACTTCGCTCAACCACTTGATTACATTCGTTTTGCATTAGTTCATTTCTAATTCAAACCCTGGAAATATTTAAAAAAAATGCAAAATATAAGTAAAGTAATTGTAGAGACCCAAGGTAGTAGGTACAGAAATACATTACATTACGACTTGCGCTAAAAGAGCTGATAAGAAGATTGGAAGAACCAAGAATGTTGTTCGGTTGACGGTATCACTCCAGATTTGTAGTTGTAGTTGGTTGTAGCAGAACCGAATCCAGAATCCTCTTTTCCTTTTTAATTCCCGAGGCAGATTTGCATTTTTCCTAAGTTCGTTCAAATAGTTCTTTTTTAAGATGACCCAGAACATTATGGCTTAAATATAGACAACACTAAAAACGAGACAATAGAAGGATATGTCTTCATAATATATAAAAACAACAGAATGATCAGTACGTATAACAACACTGTCCATTAGCCCCGGATGGGTGGCAATGGATAAAGGTAACCATTCGTTTGAGGTATAATCACTTTGTACCTTATCATCACTGCTGCATACGTAGGGATTATGAATATTGAAAAGGTCTCTAGTGCAGTGGATGGAATAATAAGCGCAGCCGAAGTAAATAGCCCACAAGAACACCTGAACTAACAAGGCCCCCGAAATATATTGGGTCACCTAATCCTCCGACATTATCCCATTTTTGAATTCCACTAAAGTAGTACAAACTGGATTTTTGAGTTGAAATTGTTGTAGTGAGTTGGAAATTCCATCTACTCAAAAGTCAAAAACATATATGTTTACTGATTGAGCAATTTTTCAGCTCTGAGGCTTAGCATGCAAGCGTTTCATATGTATGCATCCCCATATTATACAAAAGCTATGAGAACATAATGTTGTGCTAGTAAGCAAATAACATTTTACATAAATATTTTCAATGTTCTATATTTTGTTGAATATTTTCACTTTTTAACAAATATTATATTACCTCTAGCATTTTTCAAAGGGAATTGTCATTGGTGAGGCATGCATATCAGTAATCGACGCATTATTTCGTACTTCTCATACATACTATCTATTATTTCGGCATGTTCAATTCATTCCTGAGATATCTGGGTTTCCCCACTTACTAATACATATTAATAAACCTAAACAAATACGCTAATGTACATTCTTCATGTATTTATCAAGGATTCAAATTAGTAACTGCTTTGATAACACACAATTTAAGAGATTTTATCTTCACGTAGAAATTCTTTATGAATTTTGTCTGTGTTCTCTGTTATATGTACCTATTACCTATATACCAATAGAGGACGTAACAGTCATATTATTTCGTCCGTTTCATTTCTTATCCACACTTATCTACTACAAATATTTATCAATAAACAGATAAAGCAAACTGGGAATCATAACAGGATGCCTATTCTCCGTTAAGTGCTGCAAAATAATATTTGTCTCTTAAAATAAAGTTAGCTACGGTATACTGTAACTGTGCTGATAATTACTTGTCCATTACGCAATACAGATGTCCCTCATACAAGCAATTGATACACGAAGCTTTATTAAAATATAATCACTGCAGACATTAATAATGGAACCATACAAGAGTTCTCATTAGCACTTTAAAAATAAACATACACGTAAATATAATATAATCAAGTCAATGGTGAATAAATAAAATATAATAAACAGCCACTGTTCTGGTAAATAGCAGTATTATAACTCCAATTAGCATTGGATGTATTTAAGTTCAGCATTGCAATTCGAGTTAGTATTTAGTACGTGCCAATCCATACAAGAAAATATACATAAAATTATACCACGCAGTTAACAGTAGTAACGGAGCTTCCTTGAATATCGGAAAAACAGAAGCATTGGTACATTCAGCTTACCACAATGTCAGAATTGCCGGAAGAAATACGAGAGAATTTCACATACCTATCGGAAAATTTGGGCAACTTACCAAATGTGTGTAACTATCTACAACAGAAGGAAATAATCTCTCGTAATGAAGTTGAAAAACTGGTAAGCTTGACCAGCAACGTTTGCAATTTAGTATTAACACATTGTACATGTTATTATTTTAAACAATAAGTTTATTAATATTTTTAAAATGAATTACAGCTACTTCCTCATAAAACTACAATAATGCAAAACACTGAGCTCTTAATCTTGCTTTCCAGAAGGAATTGGGATTCCGTCAAAGACTGCATTATTGAATGCCTTTTCAATACTGGCAATAATCATTGCGCAGACGTCATCTTAGGAAAAATTGTGGGCCTTCGAGGAAATTGTGTCCACATCCCAATCAATGGAAAATGCTGGCCGGAGAGAAAAATATTGCCAAACTCCTTTTATGAAAGAAAAAGTGCTGACGGAAGTTTACTAGTTGAAAAGTTGCGCAACACACTTCAAAACGATTTGTTGTCTACAATGACGGTAATTAACCAAAAACTAACAATATCTGGTTTGGGTGGCATTGGGAAGACAACAATGGCCATTTGGTATGCTAACAAGTACGAGGATGAGTACGATATGATTTTTTGGATGGGCTGCGGAGAAGGAAAACTTTTCCAAAACTTTAATCTGTTAGGAAGCTACCTAAATATCCAGAAAAGGGAAGGAGCTAACCTTAAATCCTTAGCGGATTCCTGTTTCAAGAAAGTATCCAGTTATAAATGTCTTTTCGTGTTTGACAATGCTGAGTTTTATGTTGGGGTTAATGGCATTCGGAACGCATTGCCCATCAACTACACAAATTTCCATTGTCTCATTACTTCGAGACATACAGAATGGGGAACTGAAACCGGCTATGGAGTAATAAATCAGATGCAGGTGGACGCTTTCGAATTTGATGAGTCGATTGAATTTCTTCAAAAAAGGAATATGCAAGACATTCCCCACACAGTTGCCCAGTTGACATCTATTGCCAAAGACCTTGGAGGCTATCCCTTAGTCCTTAGGTTTACAAATAGCTTTAGCGACGCTGAAAAGAAAGCGTTTCACATTAGAACAATACATTGATAAAATGCAGAGAACACCTTTGATAATAACATCTGGTATAAATGACACGTATGACAAAACAATTGTAAACACTATACAGATATCCCTAGAGTCAATTAAGCAAAGTGAATGCGGAAGCATGGCCTACGATTTACTATTGACATTTGCTTACATTAATCCGGATAATGTATCAATTGACTTTTTTATTAATGTTCTTCAAAATCATAGAACTAGTCAATATTACGTAACAGGCGATGTGGAGATGACGATTGATTTATTAAAAAGTCATTCTTTAATTTCCCAAAGTAATGATGCGCTTCGAAGTACTATTAGTACTCACAGGATGTTACAATCTGTAGTTAGATATATTGCTCGTAGGCGAGATGAAGAAGTGAATACCTTGCGCAAAATACTGACGTCGGATAATTTTACTGAATTGAAATTTTTGCCATGTCAGTATGCAAAAAATCTCAGTACATTAACGAGACAAGTGAGCGTTGTCACTTCAAAATGCGTCAAGGGAGACGTACTGTTACGCTTATTGCAGAAAAATCAAAATGAAGATGCCGCTACTTTAGCGGAGATATTAGCTCGACATTTTAAAGTGTTACAGTTACTCTTTTCTATCACTGCTGTACTTCTTTTTCTCCTGGATATGATACTCATTGTGGATCAAGTGTGGGGTATCCCGATATTAGTAATATCATGTTTAGTAGCCTTGACTATATTACCTTCGACAGTTGTATACATAGCTGTAAATTATATGTATGCCTTTTCATGGCGGTACACAAGACTTTTGCTTTCATTTTTGCTGTTTTTTTCTCCATTTGTATTTTATTTCTTTTCTGATAGTAACATTATAAGAATAGCAAGATATGTATCTTCAGCTGGATATATGTTGGCATTTTACTGGATCAATAGAAATGTCACTTTAATTAATCAGTGTCAATACAACTTAGCAGCTACTTTGACTAGAGCTGGAAATTTAGACCATAACTGGATCAGAGCAATTCGCCTTTTTTCAAACTTGTGGAAAAACCACTTTGTGCATTATTTTCCGCTAAGTATAAAATGCTTTCAAAATAAAATTATTAACTTGAACACACTGCCATACGATTGCCGCCCAGAGAAAATAGCCTTAGAGATTTGGTTGCTTCATCTAAATGATCAGATGATGCTGAACTACGATGCATTTACACATTCGTTAATTTCTTTAGCCGAAATTGAACTACAGGGAAATATGTTGACTGTGGACTTGTATCTTCTCAGGTCAATTAAGGTTATTAAAATGGACGATGTTAAACTGTTTCACAGTCCATTCTTAGGAAAAGAAACGATACCAGCAATAAAAATTTTGGTGATAAAGAATGCAACTTTTGTAACCCGAGAGCTTGATGTTCTGGAATACATTAACTGGCACGAATTTTTCCCTTTTGAATTGCGAGAGTTAGAAATTGTATCAAGGGAGTCCCACACCTTTATTATTGTTAACTTGCGTTTGCTAAAGCAATGCGTTTAAACAGTTCAGTTGTTTCCTCCTGACTTATACGAAGATAGCACTACGACACCTAATTACAATGATGGGTTATTGGAAAGCCTACTTGCAATAGAAACAGTCCCCTGATATCAAATTAATGTTGTACTTTACTTTCTGTAATCATAAATAGTTAATATTTGTTGCACGAATAATCTGTTCCGTAATCGTTATAGTTGTTTACCCATCTGTCTTCAACACGCATCTAAAAACAACTTAGTGTATAATTATTACTATTATAGTAATTATTCAATCAGAAAGCATAGCTTTCTACTTTTATTCCCTATGGATTCAATAATAACTCGTTAATTCATTTCTGTATCCGATAGCAAAGCCATTATGGCTAATATAATGAATTCGAAATATAATAAATTTATTAAATTGTATTCTGTTTAATTTTTTATATATTATTACTCTTCTAACAAGA
>JAQFYC010005007.1:0-15489 GCA_034694165.1 Tomocerus mixtus | reverse complement strand
GAGCAAGTCCGCATACATATGAATGTATGCGTAACTACTGTATGGTATTATAACAACTTACCTTAACAATTCTATGGGGTGTTATTCTTGATATATTGTATTTATTTTGTGTGTCTAGTGGTCAATAGGTTCTTTACGATAATCGTTTGCGTTATAGGCCTAGTCAACCTATGTAATCTGTATATTAAGAGGAGATGTCAACCGCGGATATTTGAACTAGGGCAGGGTACTGATTTTTCCATGTAAAAATACACTTATATTATAATATTTGAGTTTAGCTATAACCATGAATTGTGTGAGAGATTATACAGTGACATGTTGTTTTTCACGATTTTTTCTTCATGTCATTGTGTATATTAAGTACATTATTTTATGTGAAATGTAATCATGTTGAATGTAATAATGAAATGTAAGAATGTACTAGATGTAAAGGCTTTGGCCGGAAATCATCGAATAAATACAATACAATACAATACAATATAGTAAAGTAGCAGTAGCAACAAAGAAAATATTTTTATGTGTTTTTATTTAAAATTAGACAAAACTTAAAATGTATTGATTGAAGACAACAGGTCAAAGCTCTATGGTAATTTGGTTCAATTATAATCCATTGAGGAATATTTCTTTGCAATTTAGTAACCTACTCATACTCATAATATTTTTAGTCATCTCCAGGGAGCCATTCGTAACTCATTTCATCCACGATATATCCAGCTTCCGGAGCAATTTCCACCCTTGCAGCCGTAGGGTGCTGAAAAGAATAACTGACATTTCTTATTTCCCCATTTTCACTAATTCTTGTCCTGCAGGTCATCCTCCCCATCAATCGAATTTCCCGACTTCCTTTCCACTCTTTAGTTTTGGCGATTTTAAGTCTTTCGACGAGAACATTCGGACTGATAACGTAACCCGAAACAAGTTGGAGCTTCACATAGTCAGCAATATTGGCGGACGGCTGGATAACATTAAGGTTTCTGTAGACGTCTCTGGAATTTTCAGCACTGACTGCAGTCGTTCCCCTGGAGGAGGCAACTACAGCGTCTGTGACATCAATAAGACGATTAATTCTCCCCGCATCCAAAGCGAGACAGGCTAAGGAGACGCAACTCTGATCTCCATGTTTCGCTTCTTCTTCATAATCCAAATTTCCGGATGTCAGTTGCGGTAAATAATGCCCGTGTTTTTCCCAGACGATAGATTGGTTTCCCCTAAATGTTTGTAAAGCTCGTACAATGCTACTCGTCTCCTCTAAAGAATAAAAACAGAAAATATATTCGGGTTTCCTCTGCATTAATAGTCTGTCCCCGGTGTAGTCGTTGATGAAGGCGCAGTGCTCGCCGTTTTCAAAAATAGGGCGGAGTCTACTCTCTGGCCATCTTTCATCTCCGTCCAATTTCAATCTATACCAGAAACTTATATAAGTGTTATTATCCAGATTTCCAGGCTCGTTATTTCGGGTGACTTCAACTACAACGTGGCCATTTCTTCCCCGACCACCATAACGCCCGGAGGTCCAGATGGATACAATCACACGGTTGTTGCTTCGCATGTGCCTTTGCCCTTCATTGACCTCATATCTAAATATTTATTTAATATTTATTAAATATCTCCTTAAAATCCATGTTGTTAATAACGCCGCTCCTTTATTTGAGCCGTTTACCACAGTTTATTTATCTTAAGGTATTGCTTACGTAATTGTTTAGGAAATGATGGTAGTTTTCAAATAATATCTATATTATGTATATTTAATCATACACAACATGTTAGTGTAAACTTGTAGTGTAAATCTAAAGGCTTATAATTAGACCGACCCCAAAATTGGTACCTTATAAGTAAATAGGTAATTTGAGAAAGATAGCTAACATAATACTTATTTTGGTACTAATTTTTGTGGTAATGCAATAATTTATTGGCGAAATAATAAACAAGGCAAATCCACAAAAACATTTGCTGCTAAGTTATTAATATTGGGGTCTGTTTAATTATAAGCCAAATTAAATTGGAAGCTGATGTGATATACATACAAATAAATATAAATACAATTTTCAACTCACAATGTATCGCCGTCTTCGTATCCGTATCTGCATCCTTTAGAAGTATTGATTCCCATTGTCTCAATTTTTGAACTGAATCCTTATTATAAGTCTTTTAATGACATTCACTTTACGTTGGACAATCCTGTTGGCCTTGCCTAAAGAAGCAGCAGCAAAAATAAGTAAACGAGTTTTGTTTGTGTCAGACTTTTAACATTTTATATATTAGTATTGTGTGAAAATAAAGTAAATCTCAGTTAAATCAAAAGCTGTTTAAGTCAAGTCAAGTATACTATTTGTATAGTCGAGTGTGTATTTGTATTTAATAGAGTTGAGTATAGATTAGGTTTCGACGATCTAAAATAAGATTTCTAACATGTAATGACGCGAAGTGCGAATAAAACTAGAAATATATGTTAATGTGTGAATGTGTGACATGTGTGTTTCGATAGGAAAGGCGAGAGAGACTGAAGACTCTCTGTTTGTGTCTTTTCGTGTTAGTCATTTGCCATTTCCTTTGCATTTGTGCTCTATCAGTGCAAAATGCAAATAAACAAGTTCATCATGCTGCACTAATGTACAATGTACACTACATACGTACGTGTGCTTTGGCAAAAAATAAATGTAGAACTCATTCACTGCATATCTAGAGATGTACTTAATATGTGGATTTGCCCTAATGGTGAATATCTGTATAAATACTATAGGAGAGAGTATTTGGATTACTCAATCAGCACATGTAGGTATTATATTTATATTATGTAATGCACTGTATGTCTGTTGGTCATAATATAATAGCTCTGCTTTATATCTTGTTCAGTTCTCCACTTCATCTCTAATTGTATATATACCAGAAGCACAGCACCGCATGTAATTCAGCCGCATCCTTTGCATCTTCGTCATATTATCGTAAAACATATTATCATAACGTTTCGTTGTTTATCACCCTAAAATAGAAAAACACAAGAGATGATTCAACTCACATAAGTAAACACTCGTCACATAATTACAGCAAGATAATATTATTACATCGTACTCTGTATTCTTCTACGTATGGTGTTAATGTATATGATTATATTAGCGCATATTTATTATGTAACTCAAATATAATGTAAATTTTCGTAGTATTTTTAAACATGGAATACTATACTTCGTTGCACCATGCCAGTTTAATATCACAAAAAAATACTTATAGTTATAACGATATAACTATATATATGCAGTAAATTAATATTGTTTACTAATTGTATTGTCCAATAACTACAAGTTTTTTAGCCGCGATTCGGATTTCGGTTAAATCCTGTAAAGGTTTCATGCCTTGATTTTTATCCCAGATTTTTTGCAATAAGTCAAGGGACTTTGTAACAATCTCTTCTTCCGTCAACTCTTCAGAACAAGTAAATGAGCCACATTCAGGAATTTGAAAATGATGAGTAGAAGATAAAACTGGTCTAGACAGGTTGACACAGATGAGATCTGCTCGTCTATTGTGACGAACCTTTTCCTCCTGAAGCCATTCCACCAACTCTTCCGCTAAATCATTCAGAACTTCCTTAAGACCTTGCATATCTTTGATAATTCGTGTTCCTAGTATAACAAATTGTAATTTAGAATAACTAGGGCAATAAAAAATTCAACAGTAATTTTCTTTCGTACTCACATGTAAGTCAGGGGTTTAATTTAATTTTTTACCTTCTTTTGCTAACAGATTTTTTGAGCATTTAAAATGCTGTTTCTTTGGTACTTCTGTGATTTCCTCATAGTCAATTCCCCATGAAAGTCTGTGAACCAACGCGCCTTTCTTTGTGCCGAAACGTTCCGCCCAAAACGTCTCGGGCATCATTCTTAGTTTCTCCATGTTATCAATTTTCAATTCGGTTTTTATTTCTTGTCCCAATTTTCCACCTAGATTTCGAATATCTTCAATTTTAATTTCACTGGCCAATCGGGAAAGTCCGTCTTCATTTAAAATCGTCACAGCAGCTGGTTTGTTTTTAGCACAGGCCAGGGTAGCCATTAATTTATTTGGGGCAACACCGGCGGAAAACTGGAAACCGGTTTCTAATTTTAACTTTTCAATGATTTCGTTGGCAACCATTCCTCCAATTAATAACCCTAAATCTTTCCTTCCTAGGTTATTCAGAGAATTATTGTTAAAAATTTCACGACGCTCTGTGTCTTCAAAAATTGTTTTCGTTGTTAAAGAATTTGCCGGAAATCTTTGATCCATACTCATCATTTCCAATCTTTTTTTCACAAGGTTTGAGACGTCCAAATAGAATTCCTCCTTCCCACAAAAGTCAACTACGATCTCAGTTTCTATTTCATTTCGGTATTTTTGGAGAGAATCAATAAAAGAGTAGGTGGCCAAGCGCAGAGTTCTCACGTCGGCTTTTCCCCATCGATCTGGAACTACTTTATTTATTAATTCCGGACACTTTTCAAATGCTTCGTTCAAATTATGATGGTACGATTTTGGAGAGATGCCAAATTCTCGTGCTGGGTAGTTCGCCGTCAATATCCTAAAATATTCATAAGTAAAGTTCGATAATTATTAATTATATTAACAAAAACATTCGCTGCAATGACTATTGGATTGCAAGTTTACAATAATTTGGGAATAAGAAATATTTAATTTGCAATAATTTATATATTAGAATATTGGATTACACATTGGATGAGTTTGTGACAACAATGGGCTTATCCTGAATGTCAGGGTCGTCTTTGGTCCACACTTGGACCTCAAAGCAGTCAGCGTCTACGTGAATTATGACTCGTTCCATTGTTTTAATTTTGCACCTTAAGCACAAATATTTGTAGTTTTGATTTTTCCTATTTGTATTTCTCCTAATTTTTGCTGTCTCATTTCTTGAAATCTTTTAACATAAAAATTAAAGTTAAAGATGTTAAAGTAAACGTTGTAATATTGCAAACAAATGAATGAATGATGTTACATAATATCTTCAGCCAGGTGTCAGCTGTTTGGATGTTGGACATCGACTGGTATTAAATTGCACGGGCGACAAGTATTATTTGTGTTTGATATTGCGATTAACAATTCCAGGTTAGCCTTATTTAGTATTTCACTATGTCACCTACGCTGAGCTTACGTGCAAACAAAAACTTATAGGTACATAAAACATAACTATAACATACACATATGAACAGGAACGAATATCGGTAAACATTTGTTAAGTGTGAAATGAATGAATGAAAGATGACGCAAATACTTATAACGATTACAATACGCTGCTGTACCCTACATACAAATATAACATGTTTACTAAGCTGAAAGGCTTAAAAAACTTTGTTATCTATCTACAAACATACGCACATGCATGCTCTGTGTCTGTCTTCGGTCTGTAGTAAGTGTAGTGTCTATAGAGTCTAGATATGGGTCAATTTTCTTGGAAAAGATTAGGAAGGATTAGGTAAATTACAACTTCACCATTTATAATACGTTATTTACATAGTTTTCATGTCCAAAAACGCAACGGTAGGGTAGGTTATGAGGATTAAGTAGAACATTGTCAGGTCCTTCTTACTACACCAACTTTTTTAAATTTTTTTATTACTTATTTTAATTTAGGCAAAAATATCAATTTAGCATATAATATAGTTCAACGCAACATAGAACACATTTTTATTACAATTTTTATGATACTCACAAATATTGTGTATTGTGTGTAATCAGTAGAAATCTATTTCCTAAGACTATTAAATCTATATGAAACCTATTTGTTAATTTTTTGCAAGAAATTAAATTAAAATGTACATTTTTAACGTTTCATCATTAATATTATTAAACTCACAGGCACGCAAGTCAGAGAAATTGTACATACATATCGTTGATGTCATTTTTACGGACAATGAAAAATAGGAAACGCAGCTTTGGTCATCTAAAGGAAACGCCGTTTTTATGAAATGAAATATGTGAAACACAGCCTTTTCAATTGAATGAATGAAATGTACGTGTATAATAAAGTTTTTCTTGCATTTACGAATAGTAATAATAGCTAACAGACTGATATGTCAGCACTAGCAGTTGATACAGAACAGACACATACTTAAATATTACATTAGTGTAGTATATGTACCTATCCTAATTCTTTGTGTAGAAACCTTTCCGTATTTCATCCGAAAATGCTGTTACTTATTCTCATAATTTAATCGAATCTACTATAATTTATAATTTTAATAGTTAATAAGGGAATACGAGCATAATATTTAATTATTGAAAACTATTATAGTATTATTACTTTATTATTCTATTAAGTCTATTAAGTAATTTCATCAACATAACGTCAACATAATATTTAATTAGGCATGTAATTAGTTTTCAGAGTAGTGTGACGGAACTACATTTATCCTTTATAACGACCGTAAGACATTTACAAATTATAACATTTACTTTACCCAAGTAGTGAATCATAACGCCATCCAATATCGTTCCCCTTCGTACTCACGTTGGTCGACTTGAATAATTCCTGTGTAATCGCCACAATTATTTTTTCGAATGATTAATTCGACGTTTTGTAGATTGTTCTCAGCGTTGAGGCAGTTGAATCGCACAGTGTTCAAATCTGAATAGAAAATTAGTTCCGAAATCATTGAAGATGAAATCATAGCTAGAATAGTTCTAAATTATAACATTAATATTGCTTGAGATCTTTAAAAAGTCGCAAAAAACAAAAAAGTTATAACAAATTTCTTACTCTGTAGAAGTTTTAGTTTTCTGAGTTGCCATTGAAGGAGATGAAACATTCGGCGTGCTTCCTCCACACTCTCAAGTTCCTCTTCCTGCTCAGGAAATCGGGCCAGGGCTTTGGCTGCAACAGCACACGGTGGACAAGCGTTACATTGATGACACTCCTCTTTATAACAAAAACAGACTTCCAATTCTTCCAGGTTTCGAAGATTGCGAATCCCACAAATTATTTTTTCCAGATACCAGTCGGTGGTCACTATGAGCTTTTTCAAATTGGGAAATAAATAACAAACTTCCGGTAATACTTTAGCCAAATCGACATTACAACATTCAGGCAATACTAGTTGGTGCACTGTATTGAGTGGCAGGCTAGACATTGAGAAAAATCTTTTGAAAACATTCGTCCAGGACCAATTATCATCTTCGATGTCGTCTCCAGTCCAAAATTCAAGGGACTTTAAAGCTGGGAACTTTTCACGGTACTTAACTGTTTCAAACTGCTCTGGATCGTCTTCCTGCTCATAGCCGTTTAAATAACCAATGAGAATAGATTCTAAAGCCTGCATTCGTGGAAATGATATTCGTCCGTGATCAAAAAGGTCCTCTGTAGCAAAGTACAACAATAACGATTTTAGGCTAGAGGATTGCGAATGGAGAATATCTTTCAATTTATCACAAGGACATTGAACTTTCAAATCTAAGCAGAGGGACAACTTCTCAAGTTTTAATTTTTTCACAGCCTTCGCCAAAGCTGTAATTTGGCTTTCATTGTTCAGTTCCACTTCGAGATATTTCAATCCACTGAATAAGTGCTGCATTCCGTTGATTTCTTTGAGTAATGAACAAATGTAGTCGACCCTGATATTCTGATCATCATCCTTTTCAACTTCCAGTAATGATAAAGATCGCATGTTTGGGGCATTCTTCATAATACTTTTGAAACAATCTGTTATCCTCTTCAGAGCTACTTTTTTCGCCCCACTGGAATACAGCACTTTATTCTCTTCGTCAGGAAGACTGATTTCAAGTTTCTCTAATGTGCGAAAATTAAAACATCCTGCTTTGTTTAACTCCATTGCCTTGATACTAAGAACGTCAATGGTCAAATGCCTAATGTACGGACTGCACACCATAAAAAAGTCCGAGACAATCTTTTGGTATTTCCTCAGCAGGGAAACATTACCAAGCGTTTTCGTGACGAATTCATAACGAGTAAATGGATACTCTTTTTCAGACTTAAATATGCTTGTGATTTTCTGGATAACTTCAAAACTGGAATCTTCGTCGAGGTTTAGCTCAATCACACATTTTTTCCTTTGCATCAAAATTGGACGAGCTGCATCTTTCCAAGTGGAACATACGAGCCGGACGGTGTAGAAATCTTTAACTGGCAAATACTCAAATATCTTCTGGAGAACCTGAAAATGTAATCAACATGAACACGATGAATGAAATTAACGTAGATATTAATTACAAATTACAACTAAATATTTCTACTACATTCAATATTACAGGAAATTAAAAATATAGATAGAATAGTTAAAATAGAATAGTAAAAAATACAGCCTATGTCTTGTAACTTGTTAATACTTGATTACACAGTTAACTGTTAAGTGTCAGTCGCCAGAATCAGAACTGTTGACCTTTTGACTAACTTCCCTAACTATCATTGATCATATCATGTCCTTTTAAGTTCGCGACTCATGAGTTACGAGTAGCAATCAAAGACCTAATTATGAATTAATATTTGCTATTGTCATTCGGACGCCTAAAGTCCAGAAAAAGTTTTTCTGCCCGCCAACCAGTCCGTCCCCGGTAACAATTTTTCGGCCTGTCCGTTCAACTCGGTTAAAGGTCAATGCACCCTTAAAGAAACAACACCCACCCAGTGGGCGAGCATTATTTGTTTTGCCACCCGGAAAGCCTACTCTTTCCGGGCGTCAGTCCACGTCATTGAAGTGTTTCAATTATCAAGTGTCAGGCAATGGTCAACATTTTATTTTATTATATTATTTGCAATGGTAATTTCTTAAGTAATGTCACTAACGAACAATTATTTACAAGTACCGGGTAATATCTATTGGTTAATAATATGTTGCTGTCAAAATCTTCCATTTTTGACAAACTGAACTCCGATCACCGATGGAGATGAACACAATTTAATTGAACAAACAGAAATTGGCGTGTGGTATAATCTGTATCATATGAAGACTGCTGACTGTACTGTTGTGTACTGTGCGTGAATGTTGTTCCCCGATATTCTATATTGATACTTTGATCTTTGATACTACCGTATTTCCTCGAATATACTGTGTTCTTCCGGAAATTGACTTATGTCCAAGTCGAGATAAACTTAAAATAAAAAATAAGTTTTGATGTTTGAAGTTTGCAGCTGATGCAAGGAAATAAGGAATTCAAAAAGCGCGAAATATAATTTAAATATATTTATGTAGTAAATCTCAATTTCGTCCGTCTCAATAAAGGGAAAGATTGTTACATGGAAAAATTGTCATTCATTTTTTTCCGAGAGACGTTTATTGCGAGAAGTGTGAGAAGGCTAAGTCAGTGTGTTTGATCCATTCTAAATATTGTAGCCAATCAAAAATTAATTTAAAATGAGATTTACTCTGTCTCTCAAGAATCGCATATTATGCTGAATGCACCGTATATTATAGTATAATTAATATAATTAAATGATTAAGTCCTCTCTAGTATCTGTAATACAAATATAAGCCCGTTTCAAATAAACGGACCAATTTTCTTACTTTTTTCGTGCAACTGGCCTGTGCCCCGGTAACCCTTGACCAATTTTGTAAATGGGTTGCCTACAAATGGAAATGGGCACTTCTGGATTTTGTACAACAGGTCTGGCAGAATGCTCACCATAGGCGGTGGTGCGTGCAGGGTCCCTGGCCACATTTTATATTAATATACTATTTGTCTCTTGTCTCAACGTGCTTCCAAGTATTCACTCGTTGAATTTTGCTAAATGTTATCAACGTTTGTATATAAATATAGTCATGCATACCACATATGTACCAATAGTTGAAAGTTGAACTATTGGACAGTTGTGGAAGTAAGTACAACTAGATAAGTGTGGTGAGGGTGAGGCAAGTTAAGAATTTGAGGCAATCAGAATATAACATCAATAAATGCAATGCTAATTACATTGCAGATTAAAATATTTATTTGCATTTGAATAATTGGTACATATCCCAGCGCATACATGAGAAGCGATTACGATTACGATGTCATATTATATTCATTCCTATTGTTATGCAGGAATCAGGCTCATTTGTGCTAAACTGCAGAAATAGCAAAATATTCATTCAGTCTTTCTATCAATATTATTATGTCTGTTGTAGTTAGAAAATAGGCGATAGTCGGTGCTAGCAAACAGTAATTATTTTATGTATTCTTTCATACGTGACATTAAATTCTGTAAACTGTACAATAATAATAATTATAATGAATGGTTGTGATAGCATTTAATTAAATGTTATTGCTTATTGTTTTCGTTTTATAGATTTAAGTACCTAATTTATATCTATTTTGAATTACTTGTGATACTAGAGGTAGTGGGATATGACGAACAATACAAGAAAGTGAGACGCATTTATGTTCTACCTAAAGCCTAATTTATGGTTTCATTTTCATTTCACTTTCCTCCATGAATGACGCGTAAAATGACAGTTTCCACGGTTTCTCCCTAATTTCCCTCAGTCTTCACGCAGTCAAAAGTTGAAATATTTTAACTTTTGATTTCCTTCACTCGTCACTCATGGAGTAAAGCGATGCTTTAACAGGGGCTTAAGGGTAGTCTCCAGTCAGAGCAAATTCATGAGAAGGTAACTAGCGCGCCCATGCAAACTCCTACACAAAATTCTTTGACATTTCAGGATTCCAGGCCTGATTCAATAATGGGTAATCAAAAAAAGATGATTTTTTTCCTGGAGATGCCTTCAAGGTTCTGCTCAAACAAATAATTCCCCGATTTTTGACTTAACGTTTAATTGAATCCAAAGTTTTTCCGCAAATACTTACAATTTCAAATGAGTTCACCATGAAGTGACAGAGTAGGAAAACACATTCATTTGCTTCCTCTGCTCTGGTGGCTACCCTTAACCTTGCTTACTATTTAATATAAACATGTAGGTATGTACAATGGATACTCCCATGCTATTTCCAAATACTTGACAACTGGACTGCGCTTCAGGGACTTCACATGGGCAACATGAATAATAAATATTATTTATTAAGCCTGGTAAAATGTTGGCAAAGCAGAAATTATGTAAGATTACCTAATTTGAAATAGGCTTTTTGATTATTTTTACCTGCTTTATAATTATTAACGAAACAACAACGTAAGTACGAATTCTATTTTGCATGCTAATCATTCTTTTGTAAAATATGAAACACTGGAAACTTAAAATATAATTAAAACCCAAGTTGCGCAAATTAATGGCTCATAATTTCAACCAATGTCACAGACTGTAATTACGATAACAATTGAAAAATCAATATTTGCAAACTAAACCAATACAATTGTTCCTCTAAATGTATTTGAAAAGGATGAAGCATCAACTTTAACACCATTATACCATAGCAGTTATTTCTTTTTCGAGTGTTTCTAATTTAACCTAAAAGTGGATATTAAATAATGTTTTAAAGTAAAATATGAAGGTTAAAGAATGCGAATTCTAATAATCCTTCTGGTTTGCATAGCAGGTAAATGAGAAATAATAGACATATTAATAATATTGCTTAGGTGTTAGTGTTACTGTAAGAAGTACAAAAGGTTTAATTAGTGTCTTTTTAAACCTCTGTAGCAGTGTGCCCACAATCGGACGATGACGATGCCCCGGACACCCTGGTTGTAGAAACAAGTTCAGGTGACTCCTGTACTCCTCCTAATCAAGCACCGTGGCCATATCTAACGTGTTGGTATTTGTATTTTAGAAATATTTCAAAAAATGACGCATGCCTTTGTTAATAGATGTGGTTTTAGTTAAAAATAATTTGTTTGAAAATGGATAAGGTACTGTAATTAAAAGATAATTTAGATTTCAGAATTATTTTCCAAGTATTGCTAAATTTGTTGTTTATAGCTAAAGTAAGGTTAGTTTATAGAAAATATAAACTAACCTTACTTTGAAAAAAGTTTGAAAAGTATTTTATTTAGAACATGTAGATTTTTTCATTTAATAAAATGTTGCCTACATATTGTAACGTATACAGTACAACCTATTCTATACGTTGTATTGCAATGACTCTTCTAAAAAAATTGTGTTTTGTACAATTAGACAAATATGGAGATGGATCAGACCCGCAATTTTATCAGAAGATGCCAACGTTTACATTGCAGGCTACAAATGACGGCTGGGCTCAACTTCCATCGGATAATCTCACCGAGTGTAGTAACACTGACGATGGATTCTACGGATTTCGTTACATTTTAAAAAACGATTGTACTGTAGCAGCTCTATATGATTTTTGTGGTTTGCTTAGTGGAATTCAATTAATGGTAGGTATTTGTATTTCCTTATTTCAGTTCATATATTCAATAAGATTCATAATTCATAACCTTGCGAAATTATTTTTACATAATATGCATATTAAATATTTTCATTTGTCTTAAGATTCCCGTTTCCAGTTTCAACTGTCCAAAGTGCCCTGAAAATGGTGATAACATCGCTGCTAATCCATATTTTAGTCTCACAACTTGCGCCGACAAACCTCACTACATGTTAACCGTTTATTTTGTGGATCCTTGTAATTCGCCATAATCTAAATAATACTGAAGATGAATTTCCAATAATTTGAAAAGTGTTGAATACAAGTTTCTTAATTAATCAATTTATTATTTATTTCTTCTAATTAATATTTTTAGCTGTTGTTTGCGTCGAAGACTGCAGTTGTCCCGTTGGACGTGACTACAATACAATTGGAATAGGCAACGGTAGATGGATACAAGATTCGAACAGTAGTGACGGCAGTGGCTTTACAAATATCCCATTAGACTCAGCTTCCCTTATGGAAAGTGGATGGGATAAATCGGCTGATATTTCTGGAATGGGTAAGATTTCATAACCCTTCTCAAAAATTGGATGTTATATCGTCACCGATATTCCCAGTTGCTCTTACAACTATTTTTCCATAAAAAACAAATGCCTTTATAACCTTATCATCGTAAATCTCCTTTCTCCGAGGGCATTTGGTTGTTGAAGGGCTTTGTTGAATTTATTTTGATATATTTTCCGATCATTTACTACAAAAATATGAAGTGGGTTTTATCAAATTATTAATTTATTTTTGTACAGGACAGTTTTTCATTTATCAGAAAAGCAGTTGGATAAAAAGTGGATGCGGATCATCTGCTCCTTACGTCATGCTGCAAGATCGAAAGACAAATTGTAGTCATGGTGGGGTTATGATGGCCATAGGAGCAAATTCGAGCAACGCAGATGCATTTCTACCGTCTTCCCTTCTTCAGGTAATCAAAAAACGTTTCTTGAAAACTATACTCTAAAAACGTTGCAGTGTTTAATTCTTTGGAAAGTTTGTTGGCTTAAATGACGTCTTCCATTAATTTAGACTGCTATGAGCCCAAACCCTCCATTCTGTGTGAAGTCTTTTCAAGATTGTTGTGGCCTGACGACACTTCATTATTGGACTGATTCTAATGTGAAGATGTACACTGCAGGTTCCTGATGAGTCACACATTCTTGGGCACACCACATAACTTTCCACATCAAAATTCATGTGGGACAAATACGCAATTTTTTTGGGATTATAAAAATTATGTGATGTTTGATGTGGGGCTTGAATTAAATTGAATGACATGTGACAGCTTATTGACCCATGTATTATACTTAATTACATTTATTTCACAAAATTAAAGTGTTTGGTTAAAAAATATCTAGCATTCGAAAGTATTTTGCTAATATATTATAGTCATGCATGTTTAAAAGCATTGTTTCATTGTTTCCCTGTATTTAATCTGAGTGTGGTGTAAGTTTGTGGTTTTACACTAACAAAACAATAAAACTTAGCCAACTAAGTCTTATGAATCGTATGTAAATAAAGCTTAAATAGGCGCAAATGATGTATTTCGATTCAATTACATTTGTGTGATATACTGCGCATTGATTTTTGATGCCAACCAAATGATATAAAAGTCTGCGAGAAAAATGTACTAATGAACGGAAAGCAAGGAATGGTGCATCGAGTTAGCAAGATTGATAGTAAATTGAGATAATAAAATATGCATTCAATAAATCATGATGCAAAATTTTTCCCGGAGTACACATGCATCAATATGTAGGAGTTAATTAATTAATTTGTTTAGGAGTTTCCCAAAAATTACTTTTAATTTATCGCCATGTTTTTCCAAAGCCCCGCAGTATTGATAATGCCCGAAATCGTCAAGGAATTATCAGTAATGCCCAGTCATTATTAATATTGATAAGAAAACAATAAAGAACATCTTCAGCGTCAAGGAATATTGTAAAACTGGATAATATGATCGATATGCTGAATTCGATAATGATATTATAATTGTGAAATCATTGGTAAAAATAGGCCTTACAGTGTGTCGGAGTGATTTGGTAAAGTATAGGAGCTAATGTATCTACAAAACTATGATATTTGACACACTTAATAAATAGACGATTACGATTTAAATAAATACTATTTAAATAGACGATTATAAAAATACAAAAGAAATGAACTTACCGTTTGACGATTAAATAATGGATATTAATTGTTTTACCTTTCACAGTTTCGTATATTATAAATACATTGTTACAACTCAACGAGCCTCATACTTACCCCACACTGTGCCAACCTGCCAACTGTACCTATTTCGTACATGGGGAATTAAAATTTCAAGTGCAAAACAATCTGTACTTACGAATTATACATTATTATACAGGGGCAAATTATAATTAAATTGCTTTCTTCATTTGGGAACTAAAATGTTTCTGGTATCCTGGGCAGACGATATGAATATGTGAATGAGTCAACACTAACACTACTAAGTAAACACACAAACACAATAATACTCTTATTGTACATTTCTTAACATATACATATTTACCTCTGTGATAATTACATATGGGTACTAGGTACTTGAGTCTAGAAGAGTACGCTTTTACCTACAATTAATTATAGTACAGTAGAGAAAAATGTATTACATGGGGAGTCGTTTTCTGATACACACTTGCAATTCCCAATGGACTGTCAATAAAGAATTGCCTTTCTGGGCAACTATGCATAACAGAGTATGCAAATTAAAAGTTAAATAATAAATAAATTTATTTGACAAGCATGAGCATAGTTAGTAGGGCGTTGACTAGTCCAATGTAGAAATCGAATATTCGGTCATATTTTACAGCTTTGATTGGACCCATTCGAATTCCGTATCCTCTCAGGGCCTTTAGCCTCCGTCGATTAATAACATAACCATTTCCTGAACATTTTGATTTCATATCCACTAGTAATTGGTTAGAGCTTTTCCACGTTGCCGCAAAACCATTTAGAAATGATGTAATACCAGAAGATGCTGCAATTATCATCATGACAAACAATACAATTGTGTCCAATGAAAATGGCTTATATTTAATGGCACCATATAAAAGCTTACTTTGCCATAATTTTTTAGACTTATTTCACCATAACTTTATTCATTTACCAAAACAATATCCAAAAACCATAAAAATGGGAATCGACCATATAAAAACTTATTTA
>JAQFYC010005006.1:0-15492 GCA_034694165.1 Tomocerus mixtus | reverse complement strand
TTGATGACCCCTAAAATTGGAAAACTTGGATTTCCTCAGCAACCACTATTCAAACCGAGGTTAGGGGTCCCATAGGAGGAAGTTTTGAGAATATCGGGTCAATCGGGGCGTTACACCTGAAAACGTTCCCTCGTTAGAATAAATACTGAGTTGCTATAAATATATTACTATATTAATTAAATGTTGAACATTGGTGAGATTTATACTCACTCTCTTTGATATCTGGAGGTAGAATTGGGTGGTTTGTTTTATCATTAGGAATTCGAATATCTTGGTAAGGAACCCCAGCCAAGGCGAACATGTAGCGAATTGGCTCTGCCCGTCCAGTGATGTCGTAGTATGTCAATTTATAGTTAACTGCCATTATCTAGAAATAGAATAAAATCACCAAAATTAGTGTTACGATTTAAGTCCTCGGTACCAAAATAGAAAACAGGAAATATATTAACCAATCTGGCGAAATTCATGCTTTATTATATAAATACTTAATATGATATACAAAAAGGTGTTATTTACTATGTAGTATATTTATTTGAGTTGACAATTTATATTTACGATTATGATGATACGAAATAATGTTCAAGTGCAGTGTGTAGAGTTTAGCTTATGCACCACATATTAAAATTCAAAGCACTTTCAACTTTGGTAAGCGAATTTAAACTAACCTTAAAGTAGAATTTTTTATCAATGTTCAAATAATTCAAAAATCAAAAATCAAAAAATATTAACCAACAAAATATAAGAGAAGCGAACTATGAAACAAAAAATTTAATGATACACTAATACGGACTTGGTTGCTACTTCGATCAGCAGCTGATATTTTTCTCTTCGCCACAAAAAATACAAAGCATAGACTAGCCCACAGTTTTCTTTCATGCATAGCATAGTTACCTTTACCTATGTATATTTACGTACACATTTTTATAGCATGCACAGGTAAGGTAGCATGTAAATATTTGGAAGTATGTGTATAATGTGCCTATTACATAAATCTTATTATTTATCATACCTGTAAGCACTCATTCCAAATATTTTGTGATCTGATAACAATATTATGCAATAGTACTGATAATACGCGAGGTAAATTGAGATTCATATTTAGATTTCTTACATAAACAGCTTTCCAGCAATATACCCCCTCTTGCTATATGTTCATATTTAAAAAGGGAGTCAAAAACTAACCAGTACTTCTTCGTTAGCAACTGCTCTATCAACTCCTGATAACATTTAAAAAAGTGTAACCGTTTGTAAATCAAACTTACTGCATCCAACGACAGCAGACGGACAGGCAGACATATATATTCGCATAAAGTGGCTTTTCAGCCAATTTAATAATTAATGTATTACTGAAGTACTGATACCTAATGGTATTATTTTGATCGTATCCAAATTATAAGAGCATCATCTCCTTGGGATAAAAATAAATACTCGTCCGTGACTTTGACAAATTCAAGGTCTCCTTTCTTTCATACTGTTGGCATAAAAGGATATGAATTTACATGGCAGATTATTATAATATACGCTGCGAGTAAATGGTTGACATTGACATTCGTATGGAGAAGAAAACAACCCTAAAAAGCTATTTGAAGGGACTGGTTCTTGTCAACATAGTTACCTAATCCGTTTTTCATTATAATGCTCTTATATACTATATTGGCCATTGTATGTAGCCGTAGTATTGCGTATATCATAATATTATTGATTTTAGCTGCATTCCTACTTATACAATTTTACACTGGTGGAAAAAACATTTTTTTTCCTGGAAATCTGTTACCGCAAAAAAATTCACTGCTAGACCCAAAGAAAACAACTACACTGCGGATAGCATACGTTTGTAGTTTGTACCATACATACGTGAAATAAAACAGCACTCAGAGGAACAGCATTACTTTTCCATTACATTATGGTATCAACTACCTAAGTTATATAGGTGAAATGATTTAAAAGCAATACATTTGTTAAGGAGGGGTTGCCTTCGTCATTTTTTGTACTAATAAATTTTAAACAAATAATTATTTAATGTTGCACTTTACTTTGTAATCCCCTACACTATTTAGTGACTAAAGTAAAGATGCATTTAGTACTTTACATGACTTAAAAATTAGATCATTACGGTAATCCAGGTACATATTTATTTAATTTGTGTAAAGATTATTTAAACGTATCAGATAATGTTATGTAATATGCACCTTTACATTTCAAAAGTCCTACAAGTCCTTCATAAGCCAATATAATGGCTTTGATAATATAACTCATTCAAAAACTTGTAAGTTGTCAATGACTAATATTGAATTGAGATAAGTAATTAAAATAGATAAGATATCAATACATTATTGAATTAGTTCCTAGAGAACTCATTTAAACTATTAATGTTACAGCAAGATCATCAATGCTCAGCAGAATTGCAATTTTAATTTGAAAAATATCTATTAAATCAATAATGTTTCAAAAATTAGTTTTCAGCTTGTTTTTGGCGACCTTTCTTATTTCAAGTGGTCACTCTATTCCCATTCTCCCGAATATCCCTTCTAAAGGCCTGGAAGGATTTAATACCGAAAAAATAGCCGAGCCAGTTCCAAAAATCGTGCATCTTTCTAATGGTAACTAATGTTGTAATAACATTTTACACTTTTGCTTAAATTCTGGACAATAATTTCACAAATCAAAAGTGATATACAAAATCTGAACATATTTAATTTGTAATATTAGAAAAGGGACCAATAGCTGAGTATATACTACAGAATCATCCTCGGTTGAGCTTTATTGGTACGATGAATGAAAAGAATTTCTACATCGAAAGAGAGGAAGTAAGTTTGCAACTTTTAAATGCAACATAAATATAGGTTGAAAAAACATTGCGTAATTACAGGAATCTTAATTGTTATTTAATTAAATAGGTCGACTGGAACTCCGCAGTAACTCTGTGCCAAAATTTGAATATGAGTATTGCTAAGTTTGATAGTCCAGAAGAACTGAATTTAATATACGCCAACCTACCCAGCGAAGACGGTATCTAAAACATTTAAGTTCACTATGTACTATTTAATATCATTAGCAGTTACACTAAATATAATTTTAATAATTAATCGCGATTGAAATTTTTCTGCAATGGTACTTCCTTTTAATTAATTATGTAAGAATAATAAATATTTGCTTAGCTACATTACTTAAAACACTGTATACTAATATTTATCAGTCTTACAAGTAAACAAAAAGGAAGGTGCTATACTAATATATGAACACCCTCTTACAAGTCTCACAAAAAATTAGAAAAGTAATCTAAAATTATTTACTTAGCGATCCAACAGCAATTGTCGAATATCAGTACTGTTCCAAGAATGTAGCATATAATGTTAACTTAATAAACTTCTGAAGCTTGATGCTCTGTTCTTGTTCTTATAGGATTTGTATGGACTGGCGCAAAAGTAAACTTAGCTGAGAACTGGCCCCGATTTTTCTGGCAAGATGAGAATTTCTCCCTCATGTCACCCCCCATTCAGTGGTTCTTCACATTCAATGCTGAAATCGTTTTGGCTTTTAGTGTTGATGCAGCACAATATCCAGGACTTTACGGAATGCGCCTTAAAAGCGAACTTCATTATCCAATTTGCTATATGTAAACACAAACACAATTCAAATACAAAATTACATTAATTGTTATATGAATTATTATTGTTTTCACTTGCTAAAGTAAAACTTATATTCTGTTGCATATATCAGACCTAAGTAATTGTAATTGTAAAAATGTACTCATCAGAGATGGTGAAAATTGGCCTATTTTTATGTAAAAGAGCAAATTAAAAATAGGAGACAAATATATCGTCTCGATAATATTGATTGTTTAATTGCAGTACCTGTTATTCACCAGAATCAAAACCATCATTACTTCCCCCGGAATCGGAAGATTCACTAGACTCACACAGTAATTTTTTTTTCGCACAATTCGGTTAGAAAGACGACGAGGTATATTTTCTTCAGATTTATCAGTGTGCTCAGGATGCAGTTTCTTGATATGATCACGCAATTTTTGTGTTCTAGAATAATTGGCAGGACAAAGAGTGCATGAAAATCGCATGCTTTTTCGTTGTAACTGCAGTGAATTTTTATTCTTGGGACTGGAATATTCGTTGGATTTTGAAGACAGGTCCTTTATTTTGTTTTCACAGTAGTTCATATGACGCGTTAATCCACCTTTCCCAACAAATACCTTTTTGCAGAAGGAACACTCGAATTGTTTGTAATTTTTTTCTCGCACTAGTCCTCTATTGTGATTTCTATTTAAATGTTGGCCCAGTGCTGATCTTCTAACAAACTCAGCGGTACAATAATTGCATTTAAAAGGCGTTTTACTTTTTTGCATCATTTTGCACGTTTCCATTGGATGCTTGCTTTTAATATGGCAGCTAAGCGAATGACTACGAAAATATTTGCTCTCACAATGAGGGCATTTATGGTACACTTGTTCAAAATTGGAATGTACCTTTTTGATATGGCTTTTAAGCGATCCAAATTTTGAATAGTGGCAGAAACAGACTTTGCACTTGTATACTTTCTTCTGCAACCGCGAGGAGTATTTTTTAGGACGGCAGGAAAATTCGCTATTTTTTGTAATTTCACCGTCTTCGTTCTTATGATATTTTTCAATATTTTTTAATTTTGTGTCCGTTTCAGTTGGATGATTACGCTTAATATGGTTGTCCAGCCCTCTCTTAAGAAGATATTTTCCGTAACAGTGAGGGCATTGGTAGCTCAGTCCTGAAAAATGTTGATATCTATAATGCCACAAAGTGTCGTTTTCTGACATTTTCAAACATTTTTCGCAAAATTCGCAAATAAATGGACGCAATGTGTGTTCATTATTCAAGTGGTCTCTAAAATCCTTAGCAGAGGCTAAGGGTAGTTTACAGAGATGACATGGAAATTCTGAATGCTGTGACTCATGTTCGTGTAGGATTTTCTCAGAAAGACATTCTTCATTACAAAATTTGCATACTATGGAGGCTTGATGTAGATTTTGACTATGCTCGTCCATCTCTGCAACAGTAGTGAATATCAAGTTGCAAGGAGTGCAGACATTAAGTTTATTTTCGAAAGTATCCTTTTGTTCAGTGGTGTAGCCGCCATCTTCACGCATTCTGTCTAGATTGTTTGCTAAAATTGCAATAATATAATTTTTTCAACTAAAATGTTTAATTAGAATTAGAAATGTTTTTTATAAATGCAGATGAAACATTAAAACTTACAAGAGGCTTCCGCTTCTTTAGAATTATCGTGTATTGTGACAAAATGCGTGCGCATTTCTTTGACCAAGTGGCATTTGTAAACACACATTTTGCATTCAAAATTGATTGTGAAGAGACCTCCGTTATTTTGATGACTTCGCATATGGCTTCGCATTAAGTGCTTATTCACAGCTCTATCACAAACTTCACACTTTATAATTTCATCGTATATTTTATCAGCCAGTCGAATTTTGTGGACGACAAAAAGATGTCTATAAATTATTTGTAAACTCTTCAAAACTTTTTTGCATTCAGTGCACTGGAATCTTCCTCCATTTAAAGTGGTCACTTTTTTAATATAACTAGTTGCTAATTTTACATTTAAGGTTTCATTCTCTTTGGACTTGAAGGCATTGTGCACGTGAATCAGCTTATGCCGGGCCAAACCTGACCGACTGGCAAACTTTAAGCCGCAATCTGAGCATTTATGGTCCAATGAAATTTTTTCTGCATGATTAATATTAATATGTTGCTTTAACTGCTGTTTGTGGTAAAACAGCTTGTGGCAATAACTGCACTTAAATTCCCCAGCAGTTATATGGTGCGCTATTGCGATGTGGGATTTCAATCCACTTTTTGCAGCAAAAGTTTTATGGCATTGATTGCAAGGATAAGACGGCTTTGCCTTAGCAGCGTGCCATTTATAATGCTCTTTAAGCCGAGTTATACGCATAAAACTTTTGGCACAGATTTCGCAAGCAGCAGAGTAGCCAGACATGTTGTGACAGGATTCGAAATGTACCATCAATCTATTTACACTTGAAAAATCTGCAGTGCAAGCCATACATTTAGTTTGATGGTGTTTAAAGTTTTGCGTATGTTCATAAAGATCCTCACTGCTGGAAAGGACAACTTGACAAACGGTGCAGGAATTCTGATTTTGATGGACAAAAATAATATGGGCCCGGAGAAGTTCATTATTGGAAAATGCTGTTCTGCAGATCGAACACTGTTTGTTTCTTTTCAATTGCAATTTTTCCATTATTAGTTTCTGATTCATTTCTGTAATTGAAAATAAATGTTAGAAATGTGGCTTTACTTTTATATAATCTCCAAAATAGACAGTATATATATTTGATAAATTCTTATGCTATCAATATCAATACAACGATAAGTTAGTTTTCAAATCAAATTCTTTAATTATAATTACCAGCTGCATCCGCTTCCTTTGTAGATTTGTGGAATTTTACCAAGTGGTTACGCAAAAGATCAATCTCCTCCACATTTTCGTAAGCAACGTCACAATGATTGCATTTAAACGGGCGTGATGTCAAATTGTGAACAGTTGACTTATGATTATCCAAGATACTTTGGCTAAAGAACTCTTCATTGCAAATGATACAATTAAATCGCATTTCAATTCCATTATGATGATTTTTGACGTGGTCCCTGTAAAACCATAACTCGGAGAATTTTTTGTCGCAGGAGTGGCAAGGAAATTTGTAATTTATGATGCCGTGAGCCGAGCAGTGACTTTCCAACTTTCCAGCAGTGATAAACTTCCTTTTGCAAATTTTACAGATATGAGCACTGGCTTTTCTAATCACGGTGCTGATGACACTTCGCTGGAACATCAACGGTGCTACGTATTTCTGCACATTTATTTTCAAAAACTTTTCTTCAAAGTAAAAGGTCTTCGGTGGTTCATTTTCGTTCCCATTTCGAATATATGCAGGATATACAATGCTACCATTAAAATCAGCAGCTATTTCTTGATCAGTGATTGTTGAAAGTATGTTTTCAGTTTTGCGCAATTTGTCTTTAATAGCTATTGGGGTCTTATTTTCATCCTTAAGTAGTGATGTAACTGTACATATTTTTGAATTGGGATGGCGTTTACTTAAAAATTCATCTCTGGAAAAACGAAAGTGTCTGAATGTTGAAAAGCAAATTTTGCACATTTCAGCATTGTTGGGGATTTTCTTAGAAAGCAGATTCCCAAATATTTCATATATTGATTGCTTCATCCTATCAGTTTTGGAAATACTGAGGCTGTCTCCCCCTGCGGCATTTTGGAGTAGTATTGCAGAGCAGTTTAGACAATAAGCCTTTTTTGCCATTTTAATTTACAACTCCACGCGATCGTCTGTTAACTGTAAATATTGAAACAGAAAATTGAAAATGCGAATAAGTATATCATATAAAACATATTTTCGTACGGTTTACCAAACCAACCGGATACTGAGCTTTTAATGATTTCTACCAAACTGACAATTGAAAAGACTTCTTAAAATTTACAATAAAAAGCTGAAAACAAAATAATATAGGTAAGTCCAAAATGCAAACGTACCTTACAATCAGTTCAATTTTGATTAGTATTGTTGAATAATGAAGGTTGGCAACGCTCGACAAGACAACTAAATATTTTAATTTCTTTAAATTACAGCTCTTCTCAGCCAAACACCAAAATAAATTGTAACAACCGAACAGCTGAGCTTTTACCTTTCTCAGTGAAGATCAAAGATTGTCGGGTCAGACAACTTGCTGGTTTTGTCGAAATAATTTAGTTTGACTTGGTGCAGTGACTGCGGTCTTCGGTATATATCAAGTCCACCAGAGTCCCGGGCAGGCTGTTGACAGTTTTGGCCCTTGTAACAACTTGTTTGTGAGTGTAGTTATTGTAGTAAATACATTTTATAATTATTGCAAATTGTAAAGTGCAAGAAATCTGCAGACTCCGTTCAAATCTATACTTTACTTGGTAAATCCAGAGACAATATAATCTTAAAGTACCCCGGACAGTATTCATTTTGCTACAAGTTGGTATCGGCAATGCAAATAACACCAAAAGGACTTTTCTATGAACTAATAATATATCTCTCATCTCTAAATTACTTGAGTAAATAAAATGCATATTTATTATATAGTAATTATGTATACGCAGTACACACAATTTTTTTTCACAAAACTTACTGCTTAATATTAATTCTGTCGGAATACGACTGAAACGGGTATATATATATTAAATTTAGTCATGACCATGACCGTCATGATTTTTAGTTATGGTTGGGATGTTGTTGACCCATCTGCGGACCTTTCTATGTGAACTATGAACTATTGATTTAATAACAATAAAATTAACAGGAATTGTTCCAAAAGCGACTACCTAAATATTTACACGAACTACTTTAGGACATGCTACTAATGGATTTAGGAAGAAACGTATGAAAGGACTCACTCATGGACACTCATGGAGAAGTGATTTTTCGAAATGTGGGAGCAATGCGAAGATTACAGAGGAAACATTAAATACGCAATTTCCAAATCAAAGTTATTGAACGAGGATATGCAAGCAGAACGTAGAAGTCTCAAAATGAAAGTCTTTCAAGTCTTTGACTTTTGCCAATATTCGTTTATTGTCGCATTTCCTATTATGTTCTAAATGCATAATATTAGGATTTTAATAAAAAAAATTTAAAAAATGATAAGAATATTGCAAATCAAAATTAAAATCTCTTTTGGGTTAGAAAAGCGGTATAATATAGAGAAGGCTGTATCGCAATAAAAGTTTAAAATATTACATTGCAATCTTTCCGTGCCCCATTTCTTACAAAAATATATTATGAACGCTTTAAATACTATAGTATATATTTGTTATATAAGAGAATTTAATTTTAACTGTTATTTAATATCGCTTTCCGTTGACCAGTCCGCAAAAATGGATTTCAAATTGCCTCAATAAATTAGTTTTAGTCGAATAACAAAAAAAATGAACGTTGATTTCCCATCAATAAAAGCTAGGTCATCGCTACGAAAGCTTGCAATGTTTTGATTCCAGAATCCAGAATACACGGAATTTCACACACGCATGGCATGCCAGACCATGAAAAATAAACTTTAATAAACCACTGGATAATTATTCATATAAAAGAGATACCTTTATATAATTTGACAATTTGTACACAGAATATTTTTGTGAGCGTAAATACAAGCATAATGGTTTAATAAAATTCAATTTTATCCAACACTTACCTTAAAAATGAAATATTAATATCACCCGGAATTGTAAAGTGAACTTTTGCCCAAATGCCTTGTCATAATAAAAATTCACATAGAAAAATGGATAGCTAGAGGTATTTTTCGGAAAGTTCAATAAGACATCGCAAATTTGGAACATAAAGCTATTGAAAATGTGTATACATTATTACATTATAGGTACATGGTGTACATATTTTTGCACGCATCGTTTCGAAATTCTTTTCAGTTTCAATTAGTAAATTGATGTCTGTAAATTGCATTAGGAAAATTGGCAGAAAACCTTGCATAGTGAAAATAATGCAAAAACTGCTTCAAAAATTTAAAAATCGCTGTTTTTTATTAATTTCACGTTTGCGGTTTCTCAACTCTTATCAGATCTTTTGACAATTTTAGACAGTGTATATTCAAACGTAAGCTGTAAGCATTAAATACATAAATATCCGATATCTGTTTATATAGCGACCGTGTAGGAAAACATGTTGATATCAATAAATCGATGTAGTAAATACAGGAAGCGAGAAAATTTATTTATAACATTTAATATTTTTCTACTTACATTATCTATCCACTGTAAGCCAGAGCAACAAGAGGGGTACATCAAATGATATGTAACAATTCTACACATTTGTTAATTAAAATGGTTGCAAAACTTGTTAGCACATTGTTCGCAAATCTATTTCTACGCAATTTCATATTTGTGAGCTCTGTTCGCAATTTATCGCATTTTCAAAACTGTGATTTTAACGTTATATTTTTCAAAAATTCTGCACATGGCCAACAGTTTCTGCTCGACAATCAAAATGGTCAGCCATGGACAGTGGTTCCTCCTGATTACAACAAAACAGCATTCGGCAGAGATGAATGGATTCCTCTCGATTTGTCAAACACAGTTTGCAGTATAAATGTACTCATTGAGCCAAACGATGTAAGAAATTTATTGCTCGCGGCTTTCGGGAAGGAGATAAATCGGCTCTCGTCCCATTTCCTCATTTTGTGCAGTAAGGAAAAATACTCTTGCATAAAGCCTTATGAAGAGCTGAAATATGAAATGCGAAGGCAACCAATATCTCCTGTAATTTTCTTATTAGTCAATTCAGATATGAGCGTATCAATTCGAACAAAGCAAATCTTTGCGAACGATTATCTCACTGAAATAATTCCTGAAGGAATTTCTGAAGGAAAATGGAAGAATATTTGGGATTTTCGGAATAGCCATCTACATGGCAAATATATTAACGTCATCTTACACAGTTTTGTACCTGAAGGACTAAAAAAACATTTAACCTGCCTTGGATCCTCGTACAATTTGATAAGGAATACAGATTACATTTACACCTGTATTCCACCATTCAGGGCAATTGAGACACTGGCTAGCAAATTAAATTTCAGTACCCTGTATGGCAATGCACTTCAGCTAAGATTGCAAAATCCCAACTCTATTTCAGATATTACAATGCCACTTTATTTTTTGGATTTAAGTTTGTATGTAGGTGCCTACTCATTCTCGCACCAAATAGATGATCAAATGGTCATGTATTGCGAAGACAAAGAAAAAATCTTGGACGCCAGACTTTCCGTTCTGGTCCAGAGAACTTTTGATCCCGAGGGCTGGTTAACAATTTTCTTTATTTTCCCCTTGGCATTCTTTATTTTATATACGAATACCAAAAACAAAAATGCAAAAACTCTGGTTCTGTTTCACAATCTGTACAAGTCTATTTCGTCATCTGTCGCCATACTGGTAGGGCAGGATGTAAATAATGTGAATGGGAAAAGTGTTCTTTATGCTACAATTTTACTTGGGGCTTTTATAATAACAACCATGTACGAAACATATATTACGAGCGAAGTGGTCGCCCCTTTAGACACTAAAGAATTTCTGGACTTCAAGGAACTAGTTGACAACGGATATAAATTAATTGTTCATAAATATGATGCAAAAGGTATGATAACAAATATGTCAAATATTTTTAGAAAGTTCAAAATCCCGAACAAAATAAATGGAAGCGTTCATATTTATGACTGGGATAATGACACAATTTCCAAAAACTACATTAAAAATTCCGAATAAGTACTACGCCAAAAATTATGGAAGTAGTCGCTTTGGTGCACTAGTACAGGATTTAATGACAGATACAGTAAAAAAGCTGGTGGGAATTGTTCCGAAATTACAAACGCTCAAGTTTATACATCGTATGAGGAGAAAAACAAATGCAAAGTGCAGAGTTACAAAAGAAGTCGCTTTACAACGATCTGCCTTCTGGGTTTTCCGGAATGGATTTAGACAGAAATTGATAGAGTCCTTCCAATCACTAAAGGAGGGGGGGTATTTCCAAATGTGGGGGCAGTGGAAGGAGCACAGTATAAATTACCAGTACAGAAATAGTGAAGAAAAAATTGTGTATGTGGAAGCTCAGACGAAAAGTATAAGCCTTAACATGAAAATACTTCAAATTTTTGTCTTTTCTCGATACTGTTTGATTGTCGCACTGGTTGTGTTCGTTTTAGAAAGCTGGTGCTACTTCACATTCCTTCTCAATGTCATTAAGCACGCGTTTTTAGGAGCTTGTCAACAGACACGTATTTGGTTGACCAGATCTGGTCATCATATGTATATCCAACGCATTTTTAATTTGTAATCACTTTTTAAGGTTTAAGGTCAACCTAGTCCAAAAGTATCAGCCTTATGACAATTCTTCAGTTTATTGTGTTTTCTCTATATTCTTTCGTTATAGCCTTTGTTATTTATATTTGTCACACATTTTACACAGGTCATGGGCCACCCTGTACCTATATTTGCATCTGATACTTAAATACATACATATGTTTAAATATAACTGACTTCGGAAAAATAAAAAATAAAAACATTTTCTCTGGCTTCGAAAACTCGAAATGGACATTTTTTCAATTACCTATAATGATAGATAAGCGCTTAATCGTTTTCATTTAGATAAAAAATAAATACTCTTGACTTGGACAATGATTAAAAGGTTCCTTTTAATCAATGTGCAGTATGTCAATATATAATGTCAATTTGCCAAGCATGATACAGGAAATGTTACAGGAAAATCCATAAAGTAGTGCCAATGTTAATCTTTTGTATTATTGAAGGCACATACATTTATTTTTGTGTAAAAAATAATTACATTCATTTCATTACTGTATACATGTATCAACATATTGAACTTACTAATTCCAATATCATCTTATTATGAACATGATTCTTTTCTCGTGTCAATATATAGACACTAAGATTATAGTACACTGTAGAACTTTGTATTACGTTTGCTGAATCGATTGAAATTCTACAATTACTAATAGGATATATCTTTTTTGATTTGATATATTATCATAGGAATAATTAATGAATAATGATCTGTGGTCGATTTTTAGCTTGGTCCCTTTAATAATTTTTCTTGCTTAGGTACTTAGTTTTCCAAGTGCTGAATACGAACCTGATTTGAAATGCACAAAATAAATATTAAATCTTCTCTGGTAAGATGTATGCAAATAAAGATATTTCTCCAAAACAATATTGTGTATTTAGCATAAGTTATAAATAAAGTAAGTACTTTAGTTGTTGCCATATTTGGAATACCGCTAATGTATTCACCTAGGTTGCTAACAACTCTCGTGTTTCCGGAATTGTCGGTGACAGAATATGGTCTTCTGTCGAATGGGTATCCCATTGGGTATTTTGAAGGGTAGTTTTCATTTCTGACACCACACCACAAAGGAGCAATGCTACATTCCTCGTCCGTTTTACGTATATCAAGGCTATCTTCACGTCCAGGGGTAATCATAACAACAACGTCGTAGAATGTCCCTTCAGGGGACCCTTTTGGAAGGAGCAAATGGTGTGGCCATCCACACCCACAATTTTGCAATACTATATTAGGACCAGAACCTTCCAAATCTCTCCAAGATTCAAAAGGGATTGTTAGCGACGAGTTTCGTGAATTTCTCAATATTGTGTTTGTTCCAGAAGTTACTATTTTTTCGAATAAACTCATTTCAAAATTATTATTCCTGATTTTTGTTAATTAATAATATTTATTATTGTCTATAATATGCAAATCCCAGCCTAATGTACGCAAAGCCCAGCCAAACCGAAACACCAAAATGATAATTGTCCACGTAATCAAATTTTAGGCAAAATCCAGCCAAAATGAACAACAAATTTGTAATTCCCCAACCAACTGTACAGTTTGCTGTATTATATTAATACTTGTAGGTAATTACTAATTACCATCCATTGCTATTGGGTTTAATTTGTGGTAACTTTACTTTTTACTTCAATTAATATTTATTTGTAACAGGGCAGTACACGGATTATAGAAAGAAATGCATAACGACAGATTATGTTCATTATTTATGCAAACTAAATCAAATCACGTAGAAATATGGATTGAAAAGAATTTGAAGTTTTACTAAATACTTGACTTATTGAAACATAATCTAGCTGGGGTTTGGCTCTTTTGACATTGACGGAGAATTACCCATTTCATAGTTTATTTGTTTAGAATTTGTCCAGAATTAGGATGAGCTTATCTGTACGCCTTAAATATTAAATTGAATTAATCTTTAACCATAGTACTACTTAACGTTAACGTTTAATATTTATTAATTTTATTTACGTGTGACTGAGAATTGGTCCAAACTAAAAAATAGCTTCCGTTGCTCCTCCATGCTCAGTCGATTCATATTTTCATCATAGCGTCTAGCCATGTAAATCCTCACGGTAGCTTCTGCATCAGTAATATTTAATGGCATTTCCTAGTGGTTTAATGTAAATTTATGATGATAATTTCTGATTTAATACTTTTAGGTACAAATTAATTTTAACTAAAGTAAATTCAAATATTTTAAACGTACAATTAATCGAAACAATTTATTGGAAATGTAAAATTGCCAAATAATTACCTAAAAGAATTTTTTGGATAAAATTACGAACGTGTGTAATCAAAGATCTCTTAACTTACCACTTTTATTTCGTAGTCAAAGGTCGCATGATTTAAGTGCTTCGAACAAACAGTTACGGGGGATGAAGTTTCATTTAGCTCCCAGAGATCCAGTCCATGGTTAAAATGAAATTCCTTGTAATTCCAAAACGTTTTCAACTCGTTAATCATCCCTTGTTCTTCAGAAGTTATTTTGACATACATTGTCTTAATTCCATCCCATTTTAATGGAAATTCGGCCTATAATAGTAATATAATATATTTTTGGTAGGTAGAAACAAAATTCTGAAATATTTTGCAAATCTTAAGGTTCGCGCGTTTTATATAGTGAAATAATGTACGTATGAATAATAAGTATCTTCAATTACGTTTTCGGGTGTGTAGGGTGTAAGCAAACTTTTGTGTCTCAAAAATAATTGGTCAACAGCGGAATGGATCCGAAAGAAAATTGGGTCTCTCATAGTTATACCAGCTGAAGCCACAACTCCAAACTCCAATTACAAATAATATACATATTTTATAATATATTGACGTTACGATAAATTATTAATGATTAAGGTTATGTAAAATTTATTAAGTACATGTTAAATGTTTAGAAATAGAGATAGAAATAATTAAGTCGCTACCGATTCACGCATTAAACGCCCCATGATTACGGGGCTAGTTGTCAGAGCAGTTAATATATGACCATTGTTATGAAACCCCTCAAGATATCCCGAAGGAGAATAGCGTTCTGGATTGATAGCCCACATTGATGTTTCAACTGCGTCTACAAGAATGTCAATTCCATGAAAACCGTCCAGTGGCACAGAATTACCATTAGCCTGGAAATAAAATACGTGTCATAATAGAATATAACATTCGTTAATTCAATCGAAATTAAAAATTGCGTAATTAAAAATTAAGAGGTAATACCTGTAGGATCATACTTACCTCAATTAAGAATCCCTTATTTATATCAGCCAACAAAGTATCGTACAAAGCGGCATTACCAGCAACACTAATATTATACCAGCCACCACTCTCAACAAAAATCGCCACATCCTGTGTCACACATAATAAAACTGTATTAGCACTGCGCTGTATTAATATTAATAACATTCTTATGTAATATTTTATGTAAAGAGCAAAATGGAAATATACATATTTACCGGTAAAATCGGTAATAAGGCATTACCGGTAATGCCTAGGCACAAACGGTAATTTCAGTTTTTGGGTCAAAACATTAATACGACAAATTTTAAATAAATATTGAATTTACCAGTTTGATT
>JAQFYC010005005.1:0-15494 GCA_034694165.1 Tomocerus mixtus | reverse complement strand
AGCTTTCTGCTATTCCAAAGACATTAAAAATGTGAACCAATAATTTTATTTTTTCAAAACAAGATAATGGCTGTTCTGTACTTATTAAGCAACGGCCAAACTTAATGCGGCCAGTTTAGTACTGCCTGTTCGTTTTGAAAAAATAAGTACCCTTTGTTGTTTGGTTCAATTTGTAAAAAATCTTGGGGTCGGATTGGGGTGGGGTTTGAATTGGCCAGGGTTGCGAAAAGTCAACCCATTCCCACCTCTAGTGTTTAGCCATTCAGTAATAATACATTAGTAAGTATTTGTATTCGTACGAATATAAATTTTGGGGTACATGAGAAAGTCCTCTAGGCCTCTAGAATATTTGGAGGGATGTTATAGTAATATAATATTAATAACATTATTTCGAAATATACAGACGACAATAAATGTAGAAAACAATGAATGACCTTGGGCACTTAATTTTATCTGTTAAGTATTTTTGGACGTGGACACAATCCTTTTAGTTTTGGAATGAACAATATTCTATAAAGTTATAAATAAAATTAATAAGGAATGAAAATTGTCATTGTTCTCCGGCTGTATGCTTAACTTTAGTTCTAATAAATTAGGAAACATGCTGTAAATATCGTCCAGTTCTAAAACTTCTTTGCTTGTCTGCATACTTTTCTAAAAACAAATGGAGAAGTATACACAATGCATTACGGGATATTCTTTATTTCCTTTCTACTCATCAATTTTTTAAATAAGATTGAACCAATTCAAACGCTTCAGATACGTTCAGACAAAGAAGTCCTGGGTAAGATTAAATATCTTTATGTCAACAAATTTATTATTGCCTATTTCCAGTTTCACCAAAATATGTTGGCATTTACTGGGTTCCCAGTCAAATGGAGCACAAACCGGGAAAGGAGCTAAAATAAACAACAATTATTAAGGAGCTTGTATCTTTTATGTGAATGGTGCGGGTGTCTCTCCATCTGTTCGTAGTAACGATTACTCAAAAACTGATTTAGATACTGACTTTAAAATTGCATGGCAGCATATTAAGGTTCTTCATCTGACACCATTGAAGAATGGGGTCAGTCAGCCCCAACCCCGTAGAGTTCTGACATCTCCCCCATTTTTTCCAAATTACAACGTATGGCAAACGAGGTATCTTTGGAAAGCCATTGATATCAGGACCTCAATACAACTTTGAATCTCAACTTATCCCACATCTGTATTTAAGGCAAATTCAATGCACGATGATCACCATGATGGTCATGGTCACCAGGGGCGCCCGCAGAAAAATATTTGACATAGGCTATCATGGGCACGAAATATTGGACATAGGCTCAGATATTAGATATGCCAAACTATTTACATACTTACATGTAATTATTAAGATTTTTAAAAATTTGACATAGGCTATAGCCTACTTGGCCTATGGCTGCGGGCGCCCCTGATGGTCACCACGATAAACACAACACAACTAACTTGAGAATTTGACAACGAAAGCTTCTTTTCTACAACGTTGACCACCGTTTATTATTTTCTGTAATCACGAATAACAAGATTAAATTGGGGTACCTTTACGTTTGGATATAGCTTTTTCGGACACCGTAAAGGATATAAAATTTTTAAAAGTTAATGCGAACAGACGTTTTTTACCCAGTAAAAGTGAATCGACAAAGTCTATTACAATTGAAGTAAATATAATATAATGAGATTTAAAATGATGTATACCCTCTTGGTCGGGTTACTATTGAAAATTAAATATGAAAGTGAGCTGAAACAACGAATTAAATCATTGCCTACACTATTTTAGATGAATACAAAACCAATAAGTATAAAAGGCAAGGCGATGAAATAATAGCCATCAAATCCGCAACATCTAGAGCTGGTTTTGAAATTGCTCGGAATTGGCCAAACAATGAAATTCCATATTTAATCTCACCTAATCTCAGTAAGTAAGCTTTAAATATCCTCATTGAGCAGAATTATAATTGTATACTGACTAATGATTATTTATACTTTATCCCGTGCCAAAATTCATAAACAATAATAAATATTGACAGCTCAAGATTACTTACAGAACATTGCAGGAGCAATAAAGCATTTACACACTTATACATGTCTAACATTTCGACCCGTGAATACGGAAACGGAGGATTATTGGATTCGATTTTTAGCAGAGGAATATGATCCAAATAGCTACAGTTCGTGTTATGCTGTAAACTTCTTTCTACAAATTCCAGATCAGGTCAGGAAATTAACCCGTCCCGTCCCAAGGTCAAAGCCAATCATAGTCTCACAACGTGGCAATTTTTATCTCGTACCCGTCTTATATGAAGGTGCTAATTATCGCCGTATCCTACGGGTGTGCGATCATTATTGCATATAGTGTGCGATCATAATCGCCTACGGTGTGAACTTCATGTAAGAGCTCATTTTTCGAAAATTTTCCCCAAGTGTTCTATTTTTCTATAGAATACTATTACAGATATTTACTCCATAGTAGATGCAAACGACGCAAGGATAGTTTGTGGTAAGCAACAAAAAATCCCAATGTCAGGCGCCAAATACGAAAAAAGTTTTCATAGACGAAAGTCAAAATGCGATAATTATCGCCATGTTGGGACGCCGCGGGTTAAATTATACGTCAATTGCATTCTGACTGTCAACGAGTCTTTCATTCCTGCATTACTATTATTACTATTAAAAAACCATTGCAAAACGGATATAAATAAGAGCTGTTAACGTAAATGACGTCACTAAACTACCATGTTGTTGGTAAAAATAGTTTAAATGACATATTAAGACCGTTTTCTTGAAATCTCCGAAAATCGCACAGTACAGTGTCCAACATTTTGTGTCAATTTAATTTCATATTTGGATTCTTTATATCAACAGCAGCTTTCAACGATAGAACGATACCCCACTTGCCATAACATGTCCCTAGTTTAAAAAAATACTCAATCGGTCCACAGGAACACGCAGAGAATTCCGGCAGCAATAGTTAGACATAAAATTGGGACCCAGAGGCCCTATTCTGAAAGAATAGTTAGGCGCGCCCAAATTAGGTGAATCCCAAAGTTAGGCGCACGAAGTTGGGACTGAGTTGGGAATAGGTTGGGCGCGCCTAAGTTTGGTATTCTCGTAGCGATTCCCAAGTAAGTCCCAAATATGACGCCTATCTTAACAGTTTGACGCGCGAAGTATGGTTACCTATAGTAACCACATTAGCCAACCGTACTAACTAAGGAATGGAACGGCTGATGAAAGATGAGTGGAGATTTTCCTATCCAAGGCAATATTGAAGACCTCAATATTTTTGACTTATTTAATTAAAAATCGGTCATTTTGGAAGGCGAAAAGTTACTAAAATTACTAATTAACAATTACTCTATCTATATCGTCATAAATAAAGGCCAAGTTTATTTTGTTAAATGTTAAAATATCGAGTTACAATATTGTGTTTTCGAGTTGGGCAAGGGCAAGAGCAGCTCCAAATATTTGGTCCAATTCCCATTAGTTAGGCGCGTCTAAAGTTTCGAGAATAGGGTCTGTCCCAAACTTGCGCCTAACTTTGGGATAGGATGGGAATTAGCTACCTGAATAGTGCTCCAGAACGGCAGCAAAAAACCAGCAGCAAAATTCCGACAGCAGTTTTGCGGGCAAAAATAATTTTTCCCTCAGCAAGTCTTTTGCTGTCAGAATTTTTATGCTGGGCCAGTTTTTGGTTACATGTAGGAAGCGAAGACACTATATTGTATTGCTATAAGTTAAATGTAATGTTGTTGTGAGTGTGACTTACTGAATTGGACACTACGCCAGAGTGCCGCTCGAAGAGATTGATGTGAAATGTCAACTCATGATCGTCACACCCATTTGCACATGCATCGCATTTCCCATTACTTTACTTGCATATTTAGTTACATTCAATGATTCAATAGAATGAATATCAGAATTTACAAATATTGTTTATCTCACAATATAATTTGACGGGAATGTATTTTTATTTATTAGAAATGTATCTAAATTTACATTATGTTGTAATACCTACCTAATTTTAAGACAATTTTTTATATATTGCATAAAAATGAAATGATACATGAAAGTGAAAATATATGTATTTAGCATACGTAAATGTATTCTTGTGCATTGTAAGCATAATATTATATTTTTTGCACACAATCGCAATTAAAAATGTCTGTAATTGCTATGATAAAGGATTTCTGTGTGCTACGTATACATAAAAATAATAGGGATATGGACGCGCATCTTGCTAACACAAAATTACCTCAGAGGTTCGCCAAACTTTAGCTTGTTTGTGTGGACATGTGTGCGTGAAAAACTGAGCAGACCTTTTACCGCTGGATTTCTAAATTATCCCAACAGGATCCTGTTGGAGGGGTAAAACACCAACAGGACCCCGCAGAGATTCTTCCGTTTGGGTCCATTGAGTTGTGGCCGATTAGAGTCAAAAGCAAATGCGTTCGTCGTTAGAACCTAATTGTACACTATCAACTTTTTAAAACAAATTTTTAAAAATTTGAACCAGTTGAAAGTTGTAGCGGCCACGCCACAGGGGGCGGACAAACAGACAGACCAAGTATTCGCATATATAAATACTTTTCCAAAACTTTTAATAATGATATCATGATTTTTCTTTTATAGGCAGTGGTACTAAGTCCAATTTGTAAGGCCCCTGCTATCGTACACGAGCTGCTACATGTGGCGGGTTTTGGCCACGAGCACAACAGAAATGATCGCGACAAGTACATAACCATTATCTGGGGGAACTTGACCAACGGTAATTATGAAAATTATAATTATATCTTTTATACCCTTGCCTTGCAAAGATAAATTTTTAGTTAATCGAATTTCCTTATAATATTTTGCATATTCGAATGTATACAATTGTAAGTAGAATATAATAGAACAGGATTTATTCATGTGTCCAATATCAAATCAATACAGTTTTCGTACTGGTCTCAAAATGTTAGACACCCTTTCAGTAAAAAAAAGTAAAATCAGGACATCAATGAATACTGAATCAGTAGAGACACATTTCGAGCTCTGCTTTCCACCCAATGGACTCTAGTCTACTTTCTATCTGCAATCTCCGTCTATGTTAAACAGATAAAGCCGAGTAGATACAAGTGAATTTTTAAGAATAAAGGCTATAGGAACAATGCTAACCGCCTCCACAGGTCTAACTCAGCACGTGGGACTGATTGTATACTTAATGTATTGTGCTGTATGTAGGTATACATGATAGAGTAGTACTTTTAAGACGAGGCAGCTTTACACTTTTAATAAACTGAAGCAACTCCTCTTGTGGAACATACTTGTCGAATTTACTGTGAAAGATCATGAAATTATTAGTCTTTACTAAATTTGGTTCCATGTCAACGTGATCACTCCAAGTCTTAATCCTATTCAGACCAAGGATGATAAAGTCATTAAGGTCTACAAGACGAGTATATAAATAAAACTTTCTAGATGAACTTCAACATGGCTCACTCAGAAAGGATTTTACCCGCGTAGACAAAATTGAATAAGTTCAAACAGGGTTCCTTTTATATTTTAATTTTGGATATTGAAATATCAGACACTGTTTCTACTTGAAGACATGAATGAGGAATACCATGAGATACATTTTGCTGCTTTTACTTAGATATATATATTATACATTTTCAAATTGTGGTAACGACCATGAAATCTAGTTACGACCTCCACTTTGATAGCCTATATCTAAGGGACCATTGACAACAGAAAATATTTATTGACATCAAAAAATTCTCTTTGACCATGGCTCTCGATTGACATGGTACTAGATGAAATCTGGTTACGACCACCATTTTTATGACTTATATTTTGGGAACCATTAGCGACAGAAAATATTTATTTACATCAAAATTTTTTAACAAACTAAATTTTCTGAGCATTTCCATGGAAACGCCAAATTAAATTTTGTAAATCTTTCCATAGAAACAACAAACTACATTTTGTAAATTTTTCCATAGAAACAACAAACTTTTAATTAATTTTGCCTGTTTATAAGGATATTAATTATAATTACGCAACATTACACTCACTCGGGCGGGCTGTATATGGTGGCTTGGCAGTTTTAAGATGTGTATCTAATTATCGCTCATAAATTGTGTGAAATATTTACTTAGAGAGCCGAGGTCAGTTCCAACGAGACGAGGACTATTGTCTGTCCCTGGGGCCACCCGATTTGGATTTCTGTAAAACATATGACGCTGGCTTAAAGTATAATTATGAAAGTATAATGCATTATTGTGATACCTGTGGAAGTGCAAATAACACAGATAGGGTTTTCACCATTGTTGTAAGTAAACTTTGAAATATTTCCATCAAGCGAGAAATAATTTAATTACATTGATTCATAAACGGTTCAGTGTATGAACAGCTCCAATAAACTACAATCCCTAAGAAATGTTTTTCTTAGGATGGAGCAACGGATGCTATTGGGGATCCTGCAAAAGCTGGGCAGTTGCACGGTCTAAGCGAGGGGGATTGGCTGCTTATCAACAAAAGATATGGCTGTACGTAACATACAAAATAACAATAATGACAAAAAGAGAAGTAGTATTTACCGTAAAGCTCCTGATTACAAGCCTTGGCTTAGCATATGTTGCGTTTTCTATAAAAATATTGGACTTAATTTGGATTAGCGAGTCATTATGTTTGAATAGTAGGGCCTTCTTTGAAAATGTCAGAAGTTGTTAGGGAACAATTTTCAATTTTGTTGCAGTCAGTTCGGTAAATATGCGTTTTGACACCATAGTGGGTAGGATGGGTTTTAATTAGAGCATAATATGGGGTTCTATTGGAACATGGGCTTCTATTAGAGGTTTTACGGTAGATAAAGTCACAAATAGATAGAAGTGTAAGTAAATAATGAAATGTTTCATAAATTCGAAGTGATAAACATAAGATTTTCTTCAGGGAAGTTTTATCCTCCCTTTCAGGGATTAAACAAATTGAACATTTATACATTTTAAACTACCACTGTACCTTAGGCGATCCGGAAACAAATCCTCAGATACCAAAACCGCCGCCAATTCCCACTAATCCTCCGAAAAAGCAAGATCTGTATTCAGATTTGTGGAAAAGGACTTCAGTGCAGCCTGTATACGATGGATATAATGAAATTTTATACCCGGAAACTTCAACAACTCAAAATCCACTATCTTGCGCAATTAAAAAGAATTGTAAAATTAAATTTGGCATTTTTTATTAACTTCGTTAAATTTGACTGGAGAACAAAAATAATTCCCGATTTGTAAATTAATTTACAATTTAGTCGCAAAATTACAAAGCTTTCCAGCAAAAATGTTTGTGATTTTTTGTTTTAAAAACCCTTTTCGGAAGTAACTAATGTCACACACTAATGCTAATTCCTAAATCACTAATTAATATAGCCCTCCCTGATAGGTTAGCTTCTAAAATAAGACAGGCAGGCAGTTCTCAATTGAAAAAGCTATGGATGGCCGTTACTTAATTTATTTTCGAGTCATTATCTTGTTTTGAAAAAATGTAATTATTAATTCACATTTCTAATGTCTTCTGAATAGCAGAAAGCTATGTAAAGTAATTTAAAAAAATATAAAACAATAAAAAAAATATTTTTCAATAATGTGAGGGTAAATTTCAAAAAACATTTCCTCCCCCATATTTCGAAAACGCAACACTTATGCACACAACTGTAAATTCAAAAGCTGTCCCCAATTACTGTGCCGTCAGAACGTCCACACTACAAAAGATAATTGTCAGTGTTCTAATGTCCACTTTAAAAGACACTGTTCTTTGTTTTAATGACGCAAATAACTAATGATTTTCACTTTGTTTTAATGATACGATTCCTTTGTATTTATGATCATTTAAATAAATATAAGTCATAGTGTATTACACATTGTTCACATTTAAATGGATATATTGTAGTGCATAGTGAATCATACACACTCTTCTAACATAAATTTCCAGATTTAAACGAAAAAAATTACTACATACACGGAAATCGCTGACTGTGGTACAGGTGGACAGATACCAGGCAGGGCTTGGTAACATGGTAACACGGGGTGAAACAAATGTATCAGATCTGGAGAATACACGGAATCGAGAAAATGCAACTGATAACATAATTGTAGTACAATAATGCTCCTGCATGCAAGGAAGTCACTAGAAAGACACTTTTAAACAAAGGGAATAATATTATGAAATTGCGATGTATGGAGTGAAACCCTGATTCACGCAAATGTGAGATTATAACTGTGGGTTACAGGTGTAGGTGTACCACACTCAAAACTCTACGGAAGTTTTCAGGGTTGGCATTGCAAGTGTTTAATAAAGTAACTGTAAAGGACTGTACAGTGCACTGTATATTATTTTATATTAACTGGAACTACCTTTGACAAATATGTTTACTATGAAAACTCCTAAACAAAATGGCACATTAAGGAGTGCCTTATGAGAGCACAATGAGAATTGGCGTGTCGCAGAAGGTAGTATTCTACGACCTGCACGTTTATACTGTCCCACGCATTTTAAATGGTAAAAAAGGATTTTCTGAAACGTACGAGATCAAAATTTTTGCCCAAACTAAAAAGTTGTAATTAGACTCATTCGAAAGATTACAAAATTCGAAAGGGCTTATGAGTCTGATATTTACATTTTGTTATGTGTACATTCGTACAAAGTCACTGTTTACTGGCTCCTATGCATTTCCCTACTAAAAATTGTTTTCAAAAAAATTCATTAAATCAAAAAAATATTTTTCATGTCCCCTAGAATAAACATGAGCTTTCATTATCTGCTAACCACGACCAGTCGCTGTCAAGTTAAACCATTAGGTTTATCTCGTCCGTCTCCAACGCTTAAGATAGTCCTTAACTGAAACAGTATTTTTGCTTTGTGCAGCTAATGACAGAAAAATTTTCCAAAGTCTGTATTTTATGTAAATTTAAATATGGCTATAAAGGCAAAACTATTTGTGTCTTGCATAACAAAAACACTTGTGTTAGTTTTACAGCGTTGTATAAATGATATACCGTGTATACTCGATTGGAATCCAGGTATCTGATTAAGTCAGTACCCAGTGCATCTAATATTTGGAACCCGGGTAGACAATGGACATAGATCTTATATTATATCCGGCATAATTAAATTTTGCAGTACAAGAGAAAACGGATTACTGCGATTCTTAAATGTATATAGCCATCAAATGTTTTACACAATCATTTGAAAAATCATTAATAAATTTTCAAATTACAAAATTGTATCTACGTAGTAATACTTTTCAATATTCTTATCCAATGCATCTTGTAAATTAACTCAGCTGACATTAAAATACGTTAAAAGAATTGTTTACATGGCAGCAAAGATTTCAATGTGCTACATTACATATGCAATGGGACAACTACTGCGCTGCGCTACGAAAATGTGGCGCTTGGCGAAGAAGTGACAGTTTTTATCTCCACCACCTTATTGGCGGGTTGCGAGTCGAGTGAGGTTGTCGTGTGTGTTGCAGTGCTCCGTCTTTAAGTGTGAAAATTGTGGTAAATAAGAGGTTTAAGAAGGTAAATTTAGTTGCTGTGTGTTCCTTAGGAATAGAGCAACTCTATAAAAATATTTATTTATTCGATGATGAATAAATTTGATGTGATATTGGGCATAATAACTGAAAATTATAGGTAATTGGAAAATGATATGGCAAAATTTTTTGGTGTGAAATTGTACTTGCGATGTATGTATGAATTGGAAATGTTATTATAATGTAATTGTAAACTGTAAAATTCAAATGTCATGTCCTATGGGCTGATGCTCGACGAGGACATAATAAATCAATCAATCAATCTCCACCACCTTAACGAAATAAATTGGAAAATGGCTGCTTATATTTATCTTGATTGCCTAGTGTGGTAATTACATATATAATACAACGGGGTTATCTAATAGAATAACTTTGGTAATGGCACTGGGCATTCACAGTGTTTTTAAAAATGTATAATTCTTCTGGAGATATTAAAAGTTTTCCCAAATTCAGTACCATGCTGCTTCTCTACTATTCTATCTTCATTTGTCTTGTTTATTAAGCATTGCGAGTCATATTTATTGGTCATAAAGTATTGTAATGTTTAATAATATGTATGCGGCATGGGACATTGCTGGTGCGGAATTTGGCAATGATATTGCATGAGATATTTGAGTACAAAGTAATAATTGCATTTTGTGCAATTCTTATACACTATGAATTTTGCAATGCGGTAATATATAAATGCAAGAAAACACATACAAAGACTCATTGTGCTCCGAAATTTTTCACACCAACTACATTGCAGCTAAACGCACCTTAAAATCCCCTCGGTCAGACAAAGAGTACCCTACTTTCGACAAAATATAGTAAGTACTTAATACCTTGAATATTCTAATTAATCTACGTGGCCACATACTGTATTTGTTTTCACAATTAACATTCAACTTCCTATACTTATATTGAACGGGAAAAGTATTGAAATTTAGTACTTCAATTGGCGAAAAGTAAAGTCACTACAAATACTATATTTCAGGTTTTGTACACAACCTACACTAATCAAACCATTTTATTTTTTCGCTCAGTTAAATATAATGATGTCAAATTATGTAGACAGAAAGAAACGTCCACAATTTATTAAGCAAAATTTGGACCATAAGAATTATCGTTTGGGAGGTCTACAGTTGCTGGGTTTTTAATACTTGACTATAATTTAATAAACACCCTTTAGTGCTCGAACAAGTTGGAAGACATTTGACATATGATATTTACTTTTACGAATTATGCAAGAAAATTACTGAGTCCCAGTTTTAATATCGTTTTCAGATTACTTAACTGCAAAATGACAATTATCGGCATCAGCGTCTTTATAGCAGCAGTTGCAGTACTTTTTCTGGCCTCAGAAGTAAGCGCAGAGTGCTGTCAATCACTGAACTTTTTTGGTACATCCTGCTGTTCCAATGGTCCCTGTGGTCGTTGGTGCTGTGACTGTGCTGGTGGTTGTCGGACCGGCTACGACTGTGTTTATTCAAGCCATTTTTAATTACTTGGATACTCAACAGACTTTGGAAAACGGAGATGATGGGTTGAATTTAATGGGCTGGTCACTGCTTGTGGTTAATTCGACGTAAATTTTAAATAGATAAAAAATTGATAAAATAATACAAAGAAATGCTAATTAAAATGCATTATATAGAGCCAAAATAAACCGAATACTGTTACCTAGTGTATTACACAGCAGAAAATGAATGCTGAATTTGCTGTGTAAGGTACATTCCAGTTCTTTTAATGTTACATTTAAATTGTCATCGCACATGGCTTTACACTACATTATGTTATTCTCCGGTTCAATTCCTTTATTACATCACCAAGTGCATATTTTAATTTTAAGCTGTTTTTGGTAGACACCTTTCATTCAATTTGCAGCAGATAGTATTATCACATTTTGTTTGCTCTATTATTTTCAACGGCACTGTCAGTTTATTCTTCACCTATTTCCACCACGAAGGACGGTATGTATACTTTAATAAAGTATATTTATGTAAATTCGTACTTTTATTGCAATTTATTGTAATGCAAAACAGTTTGGGCTAAGATATTTAGATTGAGCAAATGATTATTAGAGCATAATAATCCAATTTAAGCTAAGTAGTATATAATTAAATAGAACTGGAGCTTTAAATTACGTACTACAAAATAATCGCATGCTGATAATATTAAGTAGGAACTTTTTTTGGATATTTTTAATATCCCTTACAGTTAATCTGCTACTGGTATATTTTCTAAACTGACAGAATATTTTTAATTATTCGGCGCTCCTCTCGCCGTTTTAAAGAAAAATAAAACACTCGTTATATACCCATTATTAAGATACTTGTCTATTTTATAGTATTGCTGTGCCTGTCCGTGTGTCTGCTTGCGGTGTAACTCAAAAACTGCGTGCGACATCGACTTCAAATTTTCAGGGTAGCCTTATTAAGGTTCTTCCGGTGACTGTATGGAAAAATGGGGTCACTCGGTCAATGGGTTATCAACTTAGGTCAATTTGAAAAATTGTTGTAATACAACACAACGCACATGATCTTCAGCTAACAAGCAAGACGCAAGAGAAGCAACCATACAATAAAACATTGCAAAACAGTGTGTAACAAAGTAGCGAAAGTGAACAGGTGCAAACTGCTACGTGTTTTGTCAAATCTCACATTGCCCCAATAAGTTGGGGCATTGTAATAGTAGAATACCTCCGGAAGTGGAAGTTGAATCCCTGAGAAAAATTGATGGAGAAGATTTGCTGATGAACGGGTGGAAATATACCTGAGTGGGAACAGCAGAGTTTAATAGTTGAGAAAGGCATTCCTGCCCTGCAGAAGTTTACGTGGATGCAATCCCCTTCTGTGGTTTAATAAATAGATTTCACTTACGATTATTATATTAATTAATCCATCGAACAATACTAGCAATGCATATAAATAATATTGATGTTTGGATTATTGTAGGATAAGAATATAAGTAAACTGTGGTAAACGTTTTAGAAGCTTAGTCAATATTAAAAATCATTGTGATAATTATCTTTGACAGACGGACAGGCAGACACGCTATACAAATAAAAATCTCTACTTAACAATAAAAAAAATTTAGAATCCCTATGATGAATAAAATAAATCAAAATGTAAATAGAAATGAATTAAATGACCTTATTTTACGAGAAATATCAGATCAATAATGAATTGAAGCCATTTAATTCTTCGAAAATTCTTGATTTGGAAATAAATTAATCGTCAATTCATACTAAGTTAATAAATTCACATTAAGTCATACTTAAGTTTAATTTTAGGCAGCCTTATGTGTTTACCAAAAACAAAGCAATTAAATAAGTTTTATGTGAGCAAAACGTAATAATGTCGAGTCGCTGCACAACCAAAGCTTCAATTAAGTTACACAAAAATATTTATTTTGTTCGGAATATTCAATAGATACGGAAATTCAGTAATTACCTTTATTAAGTAAATTATGGTTGAATATGGGAATGAGGAACTTTTCCTATTTGGTTTTATTAGTTAATCAAAAAGTTGATTAGTTAGTGAAAAGTTGATCAAAGAATTGATTATTACTCCCGATTATTATACTGATCCTACCTAAAACCAAAATAATTGTCATTGAATGTGGGTATATTATTAATCGTACTTAATGTTGGGCTAGTAGACGTGTAATTGAATAATCATAATTGATCCACGAGTCTCCCGGACTTTATATGATAATGTAAACGAGAGTTGTGATTCTAATTCATTCTCATTCTACAGGCAGCCCCTCCCTACATAGCATTGAATCCCTTTGTCAAAATGTTGAATAAAATTATTCAATATTTATCTACAACGTCAAAAGGTTTAAAAAATGTGTTTCATTCAGTAATAAATGTTATACACACAAACTACGAATTAAATAAGGATAATTTACAATGGATTGGGAGTTATACTAACGCCCTCCACTATTTAAAGCTGTGGCCCTTCAAATATGATAACAACAAAAGGAAATTTCACATCTCTAAGCCAATAAAAATAGCAAAAGTAGCTCAATGCATTAACTTCATGCTCCTTTTCCATGCCATATATCAATTTACATCCGAAATGCATTCTAAAAGGGTTGGAGTTGAATTAATCATCATTTTTCTTGATATCACTATTTATACAACTTTTATTGTTATACTTTCTAATGTGGAAAGTCGCTCTAAGGAAATGGTGAGCACTCTAAACTGTATGTACAACATTGTCACAGTTGAAGGCGTAATAGGCAGGTAAGTTGTTTCTACTTTAAAATTATGATTATCCAGTCGCCCTGTGAAAAAAAATTTGCTCACAGGGATCACCTAATGTAGAATAGAATTTTCATTAATTATTATTACTTTTCCATTTAATTGAGCACATATTTGAAAATATCGTTGAACACTTTAAAGGCTACCAATATTCTGTATTTATTTGTTGACGGACACGTGGAACTAGATACCAAAGGAGTTTTCCATGGTTCCTCAAGAATTCCTTGCCTGTAATTTATAAATGTATGTGTTTAAAGGTGGCAGAGATCAGCAACCATACGACAAGATAAGTCACATTGGGAAAGCGATTGAATTCTTAATTTCAAAATATCTTTTCCCTCTGTATTACGGAGACGCCATTATCCTTTTTCTGCTGCTGAATGTACAAAGAGATCTGGAACTATTCCTGGGTTTGTATTTAAACTCAGCGAAAGTGGAAAATATTGCTGGCAGATTTTGCATATTTTTAGTCCGCACTGGGTTCGATTGGATAGTGGTGCTTCCAGTTGGTTTCACCCTTATGTACATAATATTATACAACATTCGGAACTATAATTTAATCCATCAGCAAAAGTAAAATAAGCCTAATTCATAATAAAATGGAATTTTAACCAATTGACTTTTTCAAATGGTATTTAACTTTTAGGTTGGAGTTACAAAGGGGAGGAAAATTGGAGGAACATATTTCATCTTACACCAGATTGTGGATATTGAATATCCTCTTCAACAGAAGCTTCACCTCCCTTTGTTTGCCAGAATTTCTTATCGCGCTCTCCTCGGCAATAATTGTCTCTAGTTTTAGCTGCATACGCTTGCGCGATAAAAGCACTACGGGAGCCTACACAATGTTTGTAATACTCCTCCTTTTGGGCATTATAATTCAGGCCTTATTCCTGGTTGGGTTTGCCATCTGTTGGGGAAATTCAAACGAAGTTATCATGAAAATGAAGTCAAAGGTTTCAGAGAGCAACACAGTAAATCGAAGAAGGTTAAAAGCCCTCAGGGGGTATGGGATATCCGTGGGACCCATCAGAGCAGTGAAATATAGTAGAATATTCGACTTCTACGAAGGAATGCTCTCATTTCTGGTCACGCTACTTATGGCTACCAAATAGGTACACACAGTTATTAATTAAACGGAAGTACATTATACTAATTTCATAAGAAGGATAGAATAAGATTACATCACTTAATTCTATGAAAAATGTAGATTAGTAAGCCATTATAATAATATACATCTATTATAAATATAATAATAATCAAACTACCTAAACATTAAATGTCGAAACACAATGTTATCCTCAACATAATGCTGTATTCTACTAAAGAATAAACTCCCAAAAAACGAACCTTCTCAATTAGCCCTTACGGGAATCGAACTGGTAATGTCAGATAAGAGCTTCGACACTACAGCAATATGCTATGGTGGTATATATGCTATGCAATAATATGTCCAGATTGAAACTTTTTTGCTTTTTAATACACCATATATGATTTTTTTTAAATTTTTATCGATAACCTTTGCCTATTTTATATTTTGGAATTCTCTGGTTCAGCTAAAGAATGGTATGCAATTGAGTTGTGAGTTTGACTTCAGCCGAGGTGGACGTGTCCTCTCTTCCTTCTTGGCCATGTCGCACCGTGCTGTGGTGT
>JAQFYC010005004.1:0-15495 GCA_034694165.1 Tomocerus mixtus | reverse complement strand
CCCAAAATTGAATAATATGTACTTTTTGGTTGACTCCGATAATGTCTCAATGCTCAATACGCGGGTCATCAAAAGCTGCCCGGATCTTCCATTAATATCATACGACTATAATATTGTAGGCCCTGTAGCATAAATATATTGCCTTCGTTTTGTTCGATACGATACATATAAATGTGTACTCAACAATTGATTAAAGCATTTGTGTATTTGAAAATGTTTTTCCTTGGTTTACTGTATCAGAGCTTTAGAATTGCATGTAAGCAACCTATTTATCTATCAGAAATGAATTAAACAGCAAAAAAATGCGCATACATAAATTATACACATTCAATATAATTCCAGGCCACTGGCTGCACATCTTATAAAACTAGCAATGGCAATGATAGTCAATGTAAAAGTTTTTATAAGAGAGACATAAAGACTTTGATGGGAAAAGTCTAGCAAGTCAAAACAGAATCGGACATAAATTGCGTTTTATGTGTAAAGAACTGTAAAAATTGTGATGAGAAAGCCATCATTTTGAACATAAAACTAAGTTTATGTATAAATCCTCTAACAATGAGCAGCACGCGATTCACCTATTCAATAAAAAGGGATCCCTCTTTTATATAGGCTAATTAATTTTCAATTAATTTAAAGCTGTTTTATAACTGGAACAATTGGTGGCCCTCGTAGTCTTCAAAGGGAAGTGAATAGTGAACTGCCGACAACTTTACAAATTCATTGGCAATAATGAAATCACATGCCGGCAAAGCGTTTAACTGTTTCCTTCTTCCTTTACACATTACTACATAAATATTTGTCTCCATTGCCTACTTATGTAGTTGTGAGTGAGTGAGTGGAATTGAAAACAGTTAACCGAGCGAAAAACGAACCCCTTTTGTCCATTCCACTTTTATTTGTGAACGTGTGGGTGAAAGTAGTTTTATTGCTTTGATATAAAGCACATATAAACTGCAGTCCTTGCCTTTCTTGTACAAAATAAAGTATTTGATTAATATTACTTACTGTAACCTGAATACTTATGTATGAGGGTCTGCAATTATTACTGTTGTTATTTTAGTTGCCCTCATGCCCACAGTATGCTACATATACTGCATAAACTCCAATACAGACATGCTATGTGCATATTTATTAGTTATACTGTTATAAATACTGTATGAAATTAGAGACAGAACATACAGGTAGGTAGATAGGGTATCCAGTTCCAAAGCACATGCATAGATTACATAATAAGTATAACAGTATATAATGTCAAAGCATTTTTACCCTATAGTACATATATGTATAGTAATTTAAGTGTTATATTTCAAATGCTAGACTTCCTCCTTCAATTGGAATAATAATACATCTAGTAATACAGTGACAATAATACTTTCACTATTTCAGTGAAAGTAGAATATGATAGAACAACATGTCGTTAAATTGGCGACTCTTTATGGCAAGGACCTTTTTGTTTTCGCAGTCTCCGGTATCGTGCACCGAACAGGAATTCGCTGCAGATACGCTCTAGTATTTACTGTTATATTATAATAGTAAACATAAAGCTTCAACCTTTCCTTGCCTTGTTTGGCTTTGGTGAGCATGTAGTGTGCATGCAATTAGATCTACATACTATTACTGGGCTCCTCTACTATTATTGCATTGTTGAATGTGTAGAGTGAACTGAATTTTAGCAAAGTAAAATAGTCCCGTCAGGAAATTGTCTTTCTCCTTCCCTTTCTCATCAGATACGTACAATCCTACTTTCCCCGGTAATACAAACTGTAGAGTATAACGAGGACAACTATAAATTACAGCTTGTATATTTTCCACGAATGAAATGGTAAATACCCCGAGGCAGGGTAGAGACGGATAGCAAAATTTGCAAGTTGATACCCTACTGTTCAGCTACACACAGTTTTGGCTCTGGCTCTGACTACTATTTACTATAGTGTAGAGTAAGTAGTCATCATGATTACAAACATACTTCACTCTTAAGTAACTAAAGTACCTACCTGCCTATCCGGACAGAGCTAGAGTAGTAAAATTTGCTTTGGTGGACAAAGCTGAACTTTATGCATGTATCGCATCGTCTACGTCTACATACAGTTACCTACCTAAGTTAAGTACATCCTACTACATAACATGATATCCTGTCTTACTTATAGTAGTACCTACATAATAATAGGTGTCTCTTTGTCCCTATGGTATTTCTGTAGCTCTTTGTGCGAGTGCAATGCATAGCCAAGCAACTTTCTACTTGGTTTCACATTCTCTATTCGCTGTATCACCAATGCTGAATTAAATTACTGTGTGCATTGTTTTATTGCATGGTATTCTGCATTTTGGTAACGTTGCATAAATACACACTTCACTGTATCACATAGATACGTACCTACCTAACCATAGGCATTTACTTACACAATGCACACCGGATGTGCTAAAAAGCAGAAACTGACCTCAAGTCAATGTAATCAACTAATGTAGTATTTAACTGCATCTGAATTACATAGTAAATGAAACATGTTGCACTTTACATCCCTACTTGAGAATTTGCAGCGTTTTGATCTACATAATGTCGATACTGCTCTAATTTATTGTATAATCTGTTAAAGAAGTATATTTTAATCGTACAGTAATTTATTTATGAAACTCATCGAGGCGAGCCCATATTATGCAATTTGATTACTCACATCGTTCTACAGATTGTGACTTTCTGTCTAAATAAATTCTTTATTCATTGGCTTATTTGCTTCTTATACATATATAAGTACAGTTTGTATGAAAAAGTACATGTAGGTACCTAGTCCCACTGAAATCCTGGACTCCATGAACTAATACATAAAACATTACTCTTGTCGTACGGTATTATTAGGTCATAGGTGGCATAATAGTATATGTAAAGCCAACAGTATATACCTTGCTATGCATCAGTTGCGAATTTAATGAGATAAGAAAAGTAAATAGGACATTACATCTGCTGGTAATAGATTTAGCAAAATGGCAATTATAATTTCAAGTGAGTAATTAATATGATTATATAAAGTTTAATATGGAGCACTAATGTAAACGGTAACAGCGAAGTAAGCGAAGGTACACAGATTGTTTAAGATAAGAGTCTCAAAGCACAATGAGCCAAAGCTGCCGCTGAGGGAATCGATTTTCTTCCATTCGTCTTCCTAGTGAGCTGTGAAGTTGAGGATGAGGGCACTTGACAATTCCTTGAATACATTAACACAACATGTACTAAATTATATATAAGTGTATAGGCGAGTCCCTTAGTATTTAAGTATTTTACTTACCATATAAATATACAGACACATAAACTCCGAAGTTATGGTCTTGCCTTGCCTTAGCTTGTTTCAATTGTATATTCAACTACTGCTGCTACTTTACTTACCTTATATAAGTATTTAGTATGTATAAGCAACATTCTCGTAAGAAATGCTAATTTCAAGTCAGTTTAGATTTTAGCCTGGGAAAGAGACTCCTTGAATTGTTGCTAGTTTCTAGACTTAGCGCTGGACCACAATGTGCTCAAGATTTATAGGACAGGAAGCAATCTAAGTCTAATTACAATTTTACGACGACCCAGGTGAAACTTTAATGCGTCTCGCTAAGATTTATTACCCATCCACATCTATCTTTGCGTCTATGATGAAATATTAACATGGACAACAGGTAATCACCGTCTCCTACTCTAAATGATAATGTTAGCAACGCTTCTCAAAGAAAGTGCAGGAACTAAGCTAAATAAGCGGAGAAGTCAACTCAAATAAATGGAAAGGAGAATGACACAGTTGAAGGTAATGTAGCGCACGACACATCTTGCTCTACTTACAATTGAAAAACATCTGTTTCCTAAATCTCTAATACCAGCTGAATTACCTTCAGCTTATCCAGTGAGCTCGCAAAGTTTTCTTACTAACGATAAGCTACTTACTGTTAGCTAGCTTCTATAATAATTTCATGTTGCTCCTAACCCGAATATAAATACCACAAACCCAGACGAGAAAGATTCACGTAACGATTAAGTTTATTTTTGGCACATGCATAATGTTTGCCCTATTTTCATGCACTTAACCTGCACATCAATCGTTTCTTCACACTTAGGCTAAATAAATAGTTTTGCAACACATTAAGTAAACAAGTTGACAAGTTGACAACGGGCATTATCCTAATAAATACTTTCTGTTTCTACCTACCTTACTACTAGGGTACCTACTTCATTATGCTAGAAAGAAGTTTTCCGTTTCGCAATTTTAAGTTTAATCAAATTAGAGGGAAGTTTCTGCTTCATTAAATTATAAATGTATTTTCATGTTTTCAATTAGCAAACTGTCGACTCAATTAATAATGAACGAAAAAACAAGGACAATCCCATTAATTGTCTGTAGCTTACAAGGAAACTTGTACAAAGAATAGAAATAAATTATAAATATCGAACAATGCTCATACTTAGTGATTCGGAAATTACTATTCTTCATATTCATAGTAAACAGTAAACACTATGTACCTATACTGCATTGTAAGTGTGTTTATGTCAATGTCTATGTTTTTGTAACTGGTTAGTAGTTTGGTAATGAATTGTTGTATCGAGTGCAGATAGCCCAAAAAAAGAAGTTTCCTGAAAGTGAAGAAGTTTCAGCTGAGAAAGAGTTTGACAGTTGATACATTTATATATTATTGTAGTCTATCATCCTTAAGTTGGTTTTCTTTTATCATTACAACTACCTTACTTTCCTTAAGGTTTTTATTGCGTTTCCTAAAACAATGTTCTGAGTATATATGTCATGGATAGGAAACTGCCTATGAACAAATACTTCATAGGATAATGTATTTCCGCAGACAAAGTTAATGGTGGGTAAAATGCAGTTATTGGTGTATCTGTATTGTACTCAAGAAAACGAAGTGAAGAAGAGTGGGAAGTTAGGTAACATTACAAACTGCATATTGCACATATGGATGCTCATAAATAAATAAAAAGTGAACTGTGTCTCTTTCAACTCATAAATATACGAATGTAACTCATCCTTTAATGTATGTTGCTCTATAAAACTGCTGGCTAAGTACACGAAAGGAAAGGATACAATGGAAACTTACAAATTGTAGTTACCTACATATTCTGCCAAGGTTCCAGAAACAGTTTTTATCAATGCGAAAGGACACTACACATTTGGTCCATAGTTTTCACGGATCAGGATCTGATTGCACATTGTGAGAAATTTTCTACATTTGGACCTGCATATATTTATATTTTGATCTACTAACCCAACTTAAATATATTTCAGAGACTTGTAGACAAATTTGATGTCCTCCTTCCAGAGGCTAACTATTTAAAGGCACACTCCACATTTATGAAAAGGTATTTACCGAAACCTTGTTTTTTCCTCGAGGGCACGACCATTATGAACCCACATTCTTGATAGTTGGCATAACACAATTCAAAGAATTATGCAAATTTAATACATTTGTCTTAACTTGTGGTTCTATGTAATAATATTACATTCCCAAAAGTATAAGGGTCATCTCATGTAAAACTCTAATGCTCTCTTGAGTCATCTTTCTCCTTATGAGCTTCTAATAGATGAATACATCATGAATGAATTTCTAAGAATTCAAAAAAAACTTTGATCCTTACGATCAGGAATGAAACTTAGGTTTGTAATATCTGTCTGGCATATATCCAGCATCTCTTCTTAGAAAGCTACTGATAGGAACACAACTAATAAGTAAGAATTCATAGCGTCCACGCAAAAACTGAATACGACAACATTTTCAGTTTTTATATATTATAGTAGGTACGTATTACATGGTAATATGTTGTTGAAAGTCGGCCATAGTCAATAGTAAACTTTCACTTTCTTTCTCTGTGCATGCATTAAAAGCTGTTGAGAGTAAAAGTGAAAGAACACTATTGTGTGGGGCCTTCTGGCATACCTCTCCTGGATTATTGAAATATTACGTCTAATGAGTATTAAACATGTATTACAGATATTGTATAGAGGGACATTTTAGAGAGACAGATATTCATAGAGATATTTGTAAGTTGCATTGTGTTTGATATGTACACGTATAAACCGATTACATAAAATTCCCATAAATAATTATAATATATTAATATTGACATACAGGTATAGTAAAGCATATAAAATATGTTCTATCAAGTAAATGGTATTCATAACATGTTTTGAAGCGAAACAGTAATATCTGTCGTATTTACATATCGTTAATCACCAGCTAATCACTAATTACCCATTACCCAACAGAACATGTAAATGTAAAATTCATATGTATTGGCACTGGCACATGCAGTTGAGAACTGAAACCTAGTACTTTTAGTTACATTTGGTTTATCTTGGATAAATTGTCTCACTTAAAAAGAGCAGGTACCTAAAGACGACATAAATAAGTATTATATGCCTATATGTGCTTGCATCATGCAGTGTTCTACCTAGGAGTAAGATAGGAATTGAAGTAACAGAAATCCAATCAGTTTTCTCGATTGCTCCATGACGGTCTTGTTTCCAAAAACGATAGTCATTGTATAGGTAAGTAGTAGTGGTGTGATATGGACTGGGTACATACCATAGTAAATAGGCTATGCTATGTATGTATGAATGTACATTACCCAGTTTCATCCTATCTGTTGTTCAATACATTGCATTACGATGGATCTAACAGAATTCTGCACTTCCCAGCTTCCTTTCTCTCTTCTTTTGCCTTGCAATTCATTCACCGTCTGCTTTCTCTTCCTCCGCGTGTTCCATTTCCATGAATTTTCCCTCATCTCATATTATATTACTATATAGAATCAAATAAGAATGCACAGAAGCTCCACATTTTGTAGTGTTCCTCTACTTTCAGCGTTTCAAGCCATAATGCGATGCCATGCCATGCCATGCCAGTACGCCAGTGTGCACTATGATCTTACTGGATTTTCTATTGACATTCACCTCATGTATTAATACACTACACGCTGCTCTTCAATGCTCACTTGCGTTAGTCCGTTAGTTTCAACTGACTGAGTCCATCAGACACTCCGCTCAGAACCAAAACCAACCAAACCAAGGAGCCAACTTTCTTTTTGTATTCTCAAGAAATATCTCAGTATTGTATGTTCATCTCATAAACTACATAACCTACATATGGCATAGTGTGGCATGGAATTTTTCATACATTACTACCTATATAGCCCATTGCGGAACTATGTCTGTTCAGTTCGCTCTTGTCTCTTTAGTAATATGTACATACACATCATACATACATACATACTTACTTACATACACAAGATACTCAGCTCCACTTTCCCCAACTAACCAAACCAAACTAAACTACTCTAAGATAGCTATCTTTTTAGTGGAAACATCGGCATTCATGCATATTATAGTGTTGAAAGAAGTGGGCGAGCGCATGTACATAATATCTACGTTTTTACACTCTCTGAATTGTGATCCAGAATGAACGGAGAATTTCATTGTCACATACTCTCGTCTCCCTAGACAAAAATTACGATCAACCAAGGAGTACACACAATTCATACATATTGTAACTCTAGCACCATCACTCTTTGAATAAAATCGAAAAATCTGCAATTCAGTAAATACAAGAAATACCGATTTTTTGAGTAAAACATCTGTATAGCCTGTTACTGTATTAAGTTTTGATCATTTTCATATAATAAATAGCATTCAACCTGTGCATCAACCCATATTTGTCACAGTATTAACATTTGTTCCGATTGTAAACTTGTAATGTAAAAGTATTGTAATGAACTCGAAAAGAAATGAATTCAGCTCATCCATAATACAGAAGTTTTTTTTCCTTATGTATCAAATTAAATTTTATAGTATACCTGCTATGTGCTATAACTAGCTGAATAATAATATGACATGGTTTTCTAACGATAATTAAACATACATAGGATTCAAAGGTCATTTCTTATCTTGTTCGCATTAAAATCGAATTAAAGATTGCATGATTATATTTACCTAAGCACTCATGCATATTTAACACATTAATACCTACTAACCACCTAAGACTAAGACCTAAGAATAGATCTTTTGTATTATTAAATGAGTTATACACACCTAGCTCTATGCATTGCACAAAACCTATCCACTTTCTCCTCCAGTAAGAAACGCCAACAAAACCAAGCGAAGCTTTCCTTTAAAATGAATGTGAATTTCCAATTTTCTTGAGCTGGTTTAAGTGAGCTTAGCTGTGCTATTATGTTATATTTATTTACATAATGATACATATACGTGTGCAAAGTATACTTAAACTAGCAGCATCTGTACAGTAACAAAGGAAGAAAAGTGTTATGTTTTGGTGCTTGAGAAACGCGGAAAATTATTGCGTGTTATGTGTTACGGAACAAACAATTGCACATCAGTACTTTACTTACACTTGTACAGCACAAACACAACTATTCTTGCTACTGTTCATGGAAAGGAAGCTTAGAAGGAAAGGAGGATGTTGTTTCGTTTAGTAGTCTAGCCATTATATCTCTATTTACATACTTTCTATAAATCTGCGTATACATATGCATGCTTAAAAGTTAACCACTATCGCATACTGTTATGCTATACTAATGCACATTGAAATATAATGTTTCTCTTGGTTGTTGTTTGGTTAGGTAGCTGCTGTATTAGATATCTCGTTCTCGTTTTGTATGGCTCAGCTCAAGCTTAATCATACATCGTATGTAGTACATATATAATATACAGAAGAAGCCTAGTCTACATACATAGAAAGATATTTTGGAGTTAGGTAGCTATAATATGTGTGTGTATGTATACACATACATATTATACACCATACATTTCCAAATGGAGAAGGAACTTGCTTAGTTTTGGCTTGGCATGGTCTGGCCTGGCTTTAAGTTCGTTCTGGCCTAGCTCACTCACAATCAGTCTAAAGCTGAGAGCACAGCTCACGAGAAAGAGAGAAGAGAACAGATCCCACTAAAAGGAACGGTGCTGTGTGTTTCCTGTTGGCAGTTCTGCTTTGGCTGTTGAGGATAGAGGGTAAGAAAGTTCAACCCGAAGAAACAGGCCTATATTCCTTCAGACCAAGAAGAAACCAAACCAAACGGTACCAATACCAACACCAACACACTTGTCATTATTACTTATTCAATTCTCAACACTAAATAACTAGTTCCAAGAACAATTTTGCCCTGAACTGATTCAACTTCAATTTCAACTTCAACTGACATTCTCTTGTAAAATTGAACATTGAACATGAAAATAATTTAAGGACTCTTCTGTAAATTCAACACAGTAGGTGAGCAATTGTAAGTGAAAATCTTTAAATAAACTGGATTGAATTGGAATCCATTCAACTCGTAAAACTCAGTTGCTTTCTTGTCTGGATTGGAGAAAGCTACTTAAGTACTTACTTACTTATATAAGTAAAAGTAAAAGAAAGTAAACCGTAACACAGTGAACAGTGAGTAGTGCAGTGCCATGCCAGTGCACATAAGATAAACTAAACTAAAGAGAATTAGATCCATAATAATCTTTGCTCTTTTCTTTGACTGAACAGAAGCGAACTGAACTCAATGACATTTAGTATGGAGAATTCGGAAAGAAAGATCAAAAGCACTTCTCCACATGCATCCAATTGAACTTCAATTCCCTTCGTTTGAGTTACACTTATAGCAACATTACTATACAACTCATTCACTAAAAAGTTACGCAAGATTAGGACATCTTACACAATGCATCCTGGCCTGGCCTCACAAAGCCTGGTCCATATAATAGTAAATACACAATTCCTTTACTAACAACCTCCTGACCTGACTTGACTTGCATTGACTATCTGAAGTGATCTGTAGTTCAGTTCCTTATTGGTTCCTCTACCATAGTATATAGTACTATATAAGAAAAATGTCTCAAATATAGATAAATACACTTTTGTAAGTAAATGTGTATAGGAATTTCGTGTTCTGCGTGTAATACTACATAAACTGAACAAGCATATATAGCCGACACAATGATAATGTAGTTCAAATTCAACTACACTGCAATATAACTAACAAGTCTTGTAGTTTGGCCTGGTTTGACTTAAAGTCGTTGATCAAGAGAGACTACATCGTTACATAGTGTAGCAGAACGTACATAAGTATACGTACGTTGGCTCATTTCATTCCATCCAACTTTATGTCATTTGTCCCACGTCACCCAAAAAGTACTTGAGTTGAGTTACCCACTTCCAGCTTCACTTTACTACTTAACTCTCATCCACTCCAATCCAATCCAAACCAATCCCTTACCATGTACTATGTAGCTAGACTACTTTGCTACTACTAAACTAAATTTCGCTGTCAACGTGAATAGAGAGAAGTTACGTTAAGACAGAAATACTTTAAAACCGGCAATCAACCTTGCATTGCTCCTTCACTTCACCAAAGTATCTTCCTTTTCCAACTGAATCTCTCCGTTGAATAGTTTTTTCAGTGCAAGCAAGCAACTAAACTTATTTACTACACGCCAAATTTAGGTACTACTACTACTACAACTACACATTTCCCGGAACAGTTTGCCCTATATCTGTTGTAAGTTGTAATAGAGAGAGATAGGAGTAGAGGAAGAAGAAAAAATCGAAGAAACATACATTCCTCTTGTCCATCGCGGAATCCCTAGACAATAGCCAAAAGCCAAGCGAACTACATAAATAGGAAGCGACAGATATAAGCAGCAGACAGTTGTTATGTTAGTTACGATAAGGAATCACTAGCCAAGCCATACCAAACGAAACAGATCTGAAACAAATGCAAAAATTCTTTTCGCGAATGCTCTCTATTTACAGTTGTAACTCCTTGTTCGACACGACAGTGATATCCTATTTATTCTATCTGTACATATTATACTAACTATATAGATAGAAAATAGCTTATTGTTATACAGTGTATATGTACTTCCTGAAGTTACATATATTATATGCACTGGACTAGATTGCATTGCATAGAATTGCCTTCTTGGCCTGCTCTGGTGAACTTTAGTAGTGTAGTGTGTTGGATGGCTTTGGATTTGGCTTAACTTCGCTTGACTCAAGTTCTTACATAAATACATACATAACCTGCACACAAGGCAAAAGCAAAAGCAAAGGCAAAGGCAACGCAACCAACGTACTTACCAATTTATCCTTCTTTATTCAATTCTTGTGAAAGCAGACACATTTATACATACAAAACAACATTGAACCTACTTACATACTGAGGAAAAGTTTTCTTATGTAAAATGTAACTACGTATTGATAATACAAAGTACAACCTATTTACATACATCTTGTACTTGTACTTGTGTTATCTACTTTTAGGTATCTAGTATCTAGTATCTCTCTGTACTATCTACTTGTGCAAGTGTACTGTATTACATCTTGTAAAGTAAATTGTAAATCTTCAGTACTTGCTACTGTATGTACTATCAACTATCTGCAGTTCTTTAAATTCGTGTATAATTTAGTGCTTCCCCAAGTTTCGTTTCCCTTCTACCAATAAGATGTTGTTCTGGTTCTGGTCTGTCCTGTTCTTCTGATCTTGACTCTTCCTTACTGCTACGTATACAGCCATTTCCTTACTATTGTACAATATAACAGTGATCTTCAACGTATATAAAAATTTACTTTACTTATTTAGAGTCAGAAGTCAGAAGTCAGACCAGGGAACTAGGAATAAATACTACAGTACATTACTACGGTATTGCAGAGCTGCAGATAGTTTCATTCATTTTATTTTTCCATCTAAAAGGAATACAGCCGCAAAAAGAAGGAAACTAAACTAACTTCCTCCTTCTATCTGTACTATATGTATGTACTATATACACTTACTTACTTATGTATGCCTAAGTAATACATTGGAAGTGTATTACATGTTAAAGAGAACAGTGTTTAGCATTTGTGCTCTATGCAGTGTCTGTCTCTCTGTGTACTGTATGTAAGTAGTACAAAGTCAAAGAAGAAGAGATACTACAGAACAGACGACCTTAAGTCCACAGCGACTAAAAACCAACTAACTTTTCTCTGACTCTGAGTTCATAGCTACTTACTTTAGTTACTTACATAGTAATACAGTACACAACATACATATATACACTTAGGTACATAGAGCAGACCGGAGCAGTGCATCGACATCTCCAAGTGTTTGTGTACTGTACTGTGTATCTCTTTGTACTGTACTTTATAGGTTTGTAGTATAGATGTTGGAGTGAAATAAAGAAGACTAGCAAAAACTGCCGACGTATGCATTGAGGTTCAAGAATTATTCATGAAAGAGTCAAGTGGATCGACCGACACATCAGGGAAGAGCAGACCAGCCAGCAGAGGAAAAGAGTAAAAGAAAGTCGAGGCTTCAAAGTTACTGTTCCACATATCACTTTCATCTCTGTCAACTTCTGACGTTGACATCACCAGACAACTCATGACAGTGAGATAACTTGAATCTTTTTCTCCCTTCCTATTGAATCCCTTTACATCTTATTACTCAATACCGTATTTTCTCACCAAAGACACATTTACATTACAAAGCTTTGTTTTTCTGTCATCTTTATTTGGCTTGGACTATACATACAATCCAATCCACCTACTTAACTAAAGACAAAGCCACAAAAATACTCTGTTACAGCATACAGCCTACGGTACAAAAGATATAATAATATACAGAACATTGATACCTACTACCTACACAACACTTACCGATATCTACTTAGACTTTTACATAAGTAAACATAATAGTACATACCTACTTAGCCAAGTTGACGTGCCAAAGAAACATTTTCTCTCATCGTCACATACATCACTAACCTAAAAGGTTTGGACAATCCTATAACTTTCTTACTTTGGTATGCATTACCATATGTATTTATCTTTCCTACTGATAGTATATTTAGGTACCGTAGTAAAGTATACAGTAATATGTATTTCCATTCTCCTCTTTGATACTTCCTTATTTATGTACATAATGCTTAGCAAGTAATAGACAGTATGTAAGTAAGTACAAGTCAAAACCAAAACACACCAGTTAACTGTCTGTTATCAATATACAATCTCGTATGCTCTGGCTCTGACATGCCAGTAGCTTCCTTAACACAATGCTAGTGTTAGTGTTGAATGCTTCCCAACCGAAAACATTGCTAAACACAGCGTACACATCAAATAGGAAGCCAAAATGGAAAATAAGTATTCCCTGGACTTTTCCATTAAACATTGAAACGCATGATATATTCAGTAGGTCAGCTTACTCACTTAGTAAATATCGATTATTTAATGTACTTTTTGGCCAGCATTCCTCTTATTATCTTATCCTTCGCCTTAAACTACTAACAATAATATATGCAGGACAGAACTTGAATTTTCACTACTTACTTAATATCTAGACAAAACAAGAATCTTTTTGCGCTGCGAGCGACAGATAGTATTTCATTTTTAGAAGTACGCGAATATTTACTCTAAAAATAGAATACCTACACTTTATCTAAAACTCACTTAAAGCAGTGGCATTTGGAGGAGTTCCATCTGTAAACTTTATTAACATAATTATTATTTACATTGCATAAGTTATAATATTCCATAATAAAAGTAGATTTGATTAGATTTTCCTTGGTTTTTGATGATAATTTGAGACGAATCATTATTACTACGTACAGTACATACTGATGACAGTGTTATAATAAAAATGATTCATTTTTCTAAAAAGGGACATTTCATGTACGCTACTTTGCCATCTGAAGCTTAATTGGCGTATTATATTACTATTTTTACGATAATCAATTGTAGATAAGGTATTGCAATTTTGGTTGTAATGATGTCTGTCCATTACCATTTTATACGCACAGATACAGCAACAAGGAAGGCAAATAATAAAAGAATGCAACAAAGAGAAAGCTGTAAGCTGATACCGAAGACCGAAAGTCAATAGCCTACACAAAAGCACAAATTGATTTGTTCTGTTCTGTCTGATTTCTGTTTTGCTTGTTCTCTGCATCAGGTTTTCCCTGATTGCATTCCTTTGAGTTCAGTCAGCTTGACCGCTTTAAATATTTAAAAGCACATTTAGATGCATACTAGAACATGATATCCCATTATATGCTTAATAGCGGTCTACAAAGCACGCTGAATAAAATAGACAACCGAAGGAAAGGCCTTTCAACTCAACACTCAGTGTCAAGTGTGTTGAAGTGCAAGTATGCAATGCAACGTTCTATCGAGAGGATAGGAGAAACACAACGCATCCAGGAAAACGAGTCAATAAATAAGGCACGGCACAGAACACAAGTAGATAGATGGTAGTTTTGACTTTGTATGCATTTATGCACAGACATAAATATAGATATACTGTACTTGAAATATAATACTTACATGCATACAGTAGATTGTGTGTATTCTACAAGTGCGTAAGCATAATTTTGAAAACGTATTTAGTTATATATACATTGTATGCACATTTTTAGTGATGTCAGAAGGTAAAAGAGACATTTACTAAAATTATTCCTTTAGGAAGAACCAAACTCCTTTCTTTTGTATTAAACATACAGAATGTAGAGACGAAATGAACTGTGATCCAAAAGTTATGCATGTACCTACATGATCAAGTGATACATATGTATGACCTATGTATGTAGTATGGAGGCATAAATATTGATAAATATATACAATGTAACCTGACATGACAGTTGGAAATTCTAATACATTTTTCTGTCTAAACTTTTTTGTTTCTGTAAAGTAACAGCTTACACAGGATAAGTAGGCATCTTTACTATTCATTCATCTGAAGTCTGAAAGTTCAGAAGCATACTTATGTATTATGTTGAATGTTGTATGTATTTCATAGGTAGCATGCCTTACTGAACTATATTTGAACTCTAAAGTATTCTTATTGTAGTGCTAAGAAAATTCATGGATAAAATAGAGACACTACAAGAAGCAGAAGGCATCTGCTTTAAATTCCATTTTGTATGGCCTGGCAGCTGGTGCCTGTAAATTGTACATTGAACTCAACTGCGTTGCACTACTTTATATTAAATAGGTACCTATCTATTGTAGTTATGGTTAGGTTCTTAAACAAGCAGATCCGTCTGATCTTTCTCCTTATCTATAAGTATGTATGCCATCGGTATTGGTATAAGTACATATTTGCTGATATAAGTAAATAGGGGAGCTGTATCTGTATTATTTATTTAAGTAGGAAATCCTAGGTGCTGTTGTCGTACTTGAACTTTCCTTTACATCCCTCCTTATTGATACGTTTACATTGAATCACGAAAGAAAGGGTATTTGTGAGTTGTAAGCCAAAGCACCCCTATTTTCTTTGTATAGCACATGTGGGTTAAGTTCAAGCACGAACTCTTTTAACAACCAAAGACCTACCTACCTAAGCAAAAATGAAACAGTCTGTACCAGCAGATTCTTTTCCTGATTATCGTGATCCTATGTAGATTGTGTATGTGGTGGAGTGATGTGATGTGATGTAAGTCAAGTGAAGCAAAATGCAGTTCGTATTTCCTTTCTCTT